>PVIJ01005949.1:0-97693 GCA_004024925.1 Scalopus aquaticus | reverse complement strand
CCGCCGTGCACAGACCCTACTGGAAAATCCATTGGGCACCGTTGTGATCCACTTCTCCGAGGGATAGCTCAGAGCTGCTGGCGGCCCCATTTAAATTGACCCCATTTCTGTCGTAAAACTCGATACCGCCTGCATTGCCCTAGGAAAAAAGGCAATCCGATGCAGCTTCAAAAATCGGATTCAGAGGCTTAGAACACCATGTTTGATTTTCAGGGACTTCCAGGCTCCGGGGGCAGGGGCCCTGTTTTCTCCTTGGCCCTATAGCACCGCTCACGCCGCCAGGAGAGCAGCCCATAAATGTTATCACGGGCTGGTTAGTTTCCTCCTCCCTGTTCAATTTCATCGTTTTCATCTTTGCCATAAATCGAGTCGTGATGTAAACCCAGTAAGAGGAGGCCGAGTCCGTGAAGGGCCCAGCACAGCTGCAAGCAGGTCTCCTCTGGCCAGGAGTTTGCCGCGGCCTCGTGAAGGGGAGGACACTGTGTCCTGCTTGCCCGATGGCTCGGCCCTGCGGGACGTGTCGGGCCCGGGGCTCGGCTGACACTTGATTTTGCAGTGGGCCGGGTGTTTGGCTGGAGCTCGTCTCTAGTGTGGCTGGGAGAGCAGCTCATGTTCTTCTCACCTAGCCGAGGACGTGGCCCGTGCTGCTCCGACAGCCCTTTCTCAGCCGTGGCACCTCCGTGCTTCAGGCTATTCTTTGGGGTGCAGCCCTCCGGGCTTGGAGGGTGTTGGCTGCACCCGGGCCCTTGCCGTATTTGCCGCAACTCCCACCCTGTTGTGACTGGAGGCATTTCTAGTTTAGCCAAAAAGTCTTTTTTATTTCATTTTTTACATTAAAGTTTTATTTATTGGCTAAAGTTTTTTGAGTTGAAGTAATGGTGGTTTAGCACACTGTGCAAGCGGGCCTCCCTGGTGGCGCAGGGGTTAAGTCTAGGCACTATCAAGTTATCCGCAGCCACTGCAGCATGAGTTCGATCCCTGGCCGGGGAGCTTCCCAAAGGGCGCAGCAGACCTCTCCTGTCTCCCCACTGCTCCCCTCAGCAATGTGTTTCAGCAGATCCACATGTTCTGCTCCCCACTGTCTCTGGTGAATCCTCTCACCACCCCACACCCTTGGCCTGCACCCCAGCTCTTGTATGCATAAATAAAAATAAATCTTAAAAAAAAAAAGCAAAACTACAGCAGATGCTCTCAGGGGCCTCTCTGCTGCTCTGCGGGCGCCAGTGTGCAGTGACGTCTGAGCTTGGCCTGGACACGCCAGCAGGTTCTTCTCGCCACGGCACAGACCCTGGTGGGAGAGCCCGAGCCCAGGGCCGAGGAGTTCCGGTCCTTGCCTTGGCATCGTCTTGCCTTGGCGTGTTGTTACTTCTCAAACGCTCAGGTTCCGAGTTTATGTATTGTCGGTAATCAGAAGGGTCCACGGTCAGGTTTTCAGAAAAGCCGCCAGGACGTGCTGTCCCGACGTGCGGGTCCGGGCTCACGGGTGTCGTCTCCTCCACAGGTGCACCTGGAGCTCCCGCCCGGCTCCTCCCTCGTGCGGACGCAGGAAGACTTTGCCCTGCTCCAAGTGAGCAACACCAGGCGGTACGAGGTGCTCCAGGAGATCCTGACGGCCCTCGGCCTGAGCTGCGACGTCGGACACCTGCCCGCCTTAACGCCGCTGTACCTGCTGTGTGCCGCGCAGGTGAGTGCGGGGAGAGGCCCCTTGCCTCAGTCGTTGCCCTCGTGAGGATTCGGTTTGGACTTCTGGTTTGATTTTCTGTGTCGCTTTGGAGACCAGCCTGGCCCGGAGGCTCCTTAAAGGCTGACTTTCGTGGTGTTTGCATGTAAGGGGAGAAGCCTGGGGGCCCCCTAAGGAATCTGAACATTTTGGCTCTCCTTTTTAGGGGCAAAAGGGCCCCTGTTTTAGGTGTCAGGAGCATGTTGGAATTTGTTCATTTGGGATTAAGAACACGTGGTTAGGACTTTGCTGGCGGTCTCTGGGCGGGGAGATGGCGCTTGGTTCTCCCGTGCGGGCTGCTGTCTTGCGGCGCGGGGGGCTCTGGGCTCCAGCTCAGATCTTCTAGTTTTGCCCCCCAGTGCCCACGTGGTCGGGAACGCACCCAGGAGGGCTCTGGCCCTTTGTTGGCTTCTGCTGCCATGGCTGCCTGCTTCGAGCAGCTCCCGGCTTCTCCACGGCTGTGACCCTGCCCCTCCCGGCTCCCCCCCCCCCAACCCACTGTCGGTTTCTTGTCCATGGTGGCAAAGCGTCACGAGGGTCTGTTTCTGTCTGTCCTAGGAGGGCATTTGTGTGCTTAGTGACCGCGCAGTTTAAGCACATACCTAACAGTTCAGGTGACGCTAAGTCTCAGCGTACCCGCTTTTCCTTGATAAGAACGAACCAGGCCTCCCACCGGCATTCCTGCAGGGGTCCCTTGGTGGTTCTGTGCTCTGAGTTGGCCAGAGGGCAGGCCTGAGCTGTGACTGAGCTGTGCTCGTCAGGAGAAGACAGATGAGCGTTTAGCATCAGGCGACCTTGCAGGGTTATTTGAGGACTAGCTGACATAATATACGAAAAAGCTCTGTGTAAACTGTGTTACTTCAGTGTTGTTGTTGCTACCGCTACTATTTTTTGTATCGTTGGGATTATGATGTATTCATTTCATAGTACATTAATTTATATAATTAATCTATATTTACTGTTCTAGTAATAGCATATACATTCATCTATGTGTAATATTAAATTCTGTTATGCATGTTGCACATAATTTATATTGTATAATGTAGTTGTGTGTTATATTTTATGTTAAATATTACTACAAGTACATGATATATAGTCACATAGTATAGATTTTTGTATTATATTAAATTTATAGTATACATTTTAATATATTATTACACATTATATTACATTATTGAATAAATTACAAGTATATAATGTGCCTCACAAGTGCCTGGTGTCTGAAGACAACGGGAAACGCTTTTCATTTGAAATATTAATCCAGTAGCAGTGGATGACGTCTTTCATTTGAGAACCGTTCCTGGATCTCATTTTTGCCACAGCGTTGGGCCACTTTGCCTTGAGGAGTGCTCCTGGGGGTTAGTGGGGTGCCTTTGGTCGGCACCTTGCTCCCGGGAACTCGGCTCTGCGTCACTTATGTCTGTTTCACATGTTTAACTAGTAGAAGGAAAAGCCTCACTTTTGTCTTGTGACTTATAGAAAAGCTCTTACAGCGAACCCACCTGTAGCCTCCCACCTTGGGGGGCTGGCGCAGAGCATGAGGGTAGGCTGGGGGGGTGTCACTGCTCCCCAGGGGGTGCGACTCCCCCTGTTTCCCTGAGGACTCACAGGTGAGGAGGTAGCAGCCTGCTCTGAGGCCGGGGAGCCAGCCGGGCCGGGGCGCCCTCACCCCGAGGTCTGACTGGCTGCTGCTGGGGTTCTGGGCCGCAGCCGGGGGGAAGGAGACGCCACAGCTCTTCTCCTGCGGCCGACCTTTGGCCTTTCCTGTGTCTGCACAGTGGGCCTACCTGGTGTGCCCCGCAGAGACGGGCCGTGTGCTGGCATTAGCACCCCAGATACGCGCAGGCGCTTCCTAGTCTCGTCCTTCCAGCTGCGGGTGGGGGCGCGGATAACATTTTCCCTGCCCATGGTCACCCCCACTCACACCACGGCTGTGAGGTGCTTGCGCAAGGTTAAAGCCAAAGTTTGTTGTGCGCACGTGTGCACCTCCCGCAGACTCCGGGCCTCGAGCACCTCACCGGGCGGCGTCGGAAGAGTCACTGTCCCAGTGTCTGCTTCTCGCTCGAGGCTCCTTGGTCTGGCTCACCTTGGATGCCGAGCCCTGGGCCCTTGTCCTCCCCGCCGCCCCCTGCGGCACTGTTTCCGCTTGGGGAGCCCGAGGTGCCGGTGCACGTCTTTCCTGGTGTCTCAGAAGCCCTGGAAGCTGCTGCGGGAGGAAATGGGACGAACCGGGGCTCCCAAGTGGTTCCCTGGAGCCACATCCCCCCAGGGAAGCAGGGGTAGGAGCTCACCCTCGGTGCTGGTCTCCTGGAGGCAGCTGGCCTCTCCCTCGTGCCCGAGGAGCTGTCCCAGGATCTGCTCCGGGCCGGCTCTGTGTTGCCGTGGACCACAGGCTGGCGGTTGAGTCGCTTGAGTCGGGTTCTTTCTGCTTGCTTTCCTTTCCCGCAGCCTTCCTGATAGATCACAGTGCCCCCATGGAGTCGAGTGCCCTGCGCGGCGTCCTGGCACCTGGCCTCTGGCCTCTGGGCTGGCCCAGCCTGTGCCCCCTGCCCGCTGCGATGCTGTTCTTGTGGGGTTCCGAGTCTCACCACAAGGTGTCGCTGCAGAGCCAGGCTGCCCGGGACCAGCCCGCCAGGGTGAAGCTGAATTTCCCCTCCCTCAGTCCACGGGGTGTATTTTAGTGACCGCGCATCATTCTGGGCTTTCCTTTGGGCCACTGGAAATTTTCAGGGTCTCAGCGGCTGATACTCGTCTTTCATTCCACACAGACGGAACGAGGCGCCGAGCGCAGCCAGCTACCCTGAGCTGCAGACCCCGCCCCCCACGCGTGCTGCTGCCCCCCTCCCGGGTGCCGCAGGCTCCCCCCCGCCCCCCCGCAGTGCTGCGCACTCACTCTGTGGCGCAGAGAACGCGGAGCCCAGGGCGGGGGGCGGCACCGGGAGCCTCCGGGTTCCTGGGAGACGGGGGAGAACAGCTCTGACCCGAGCAGAAGCGCACCCCAGCGACGTCCGGTGCCTGGCCTGTCCCAGGGGCGCCGTGGACACTTGTCCACTGAGCCCCACGGGGTCGGCATGTCCCCGTGAGATGCAGCCACCGTGACTTCGGGGCGTCACTGGGCGTGACCCACAAGGAGGCCGGCCCTGCCCAGGAGCGGAGCGCGTCGCCAGCAGGCCTTGCCCTCCAGTCCAGCCCCCGGGCCGCGGGGAGTTCAGGCCTCAGCACGGTCGCCCGGTCACAGCCCTGTGGAGCGCGCATGTGGCAGCACCACACCCGCGTGCACGGAAAAGCGAGTGGGAGGGAGTATGGTACAGCCGGGGCTGCTGGGGGGCCGAGGGGTGCTTAGAACAAGCTTAGATTTGTTGGTATTTTCCAGATTTTCTGTTAGGAACACGCGCTGTTTTCAGAAGCAACAAAGCCAGTTACTGAAATAAGCAAAACATGATCACGTGTCGTTGCGCTTTGAAGCGAGGGTCGGGCGTCGGGGCCCCCGCGGCCTGTCTGCTGCTGCGATCGAGGCGTCGCCTGCACTCGGCTCCCAGCCCCCGCGGAGAGGCGTGGGCTCCGCAGCCAGCGGCTGTGCGTGGCCGGGCCTCGGGCCACTCCGGAAGGGCCTGCCGTGCTTGTGCATAGCCCCAGCGCCCCCACCTGGGCGGGGTGCCCACCGGGCTGATTGGACCACCCCGGCTGCCCTCTGCTCGGTCAGCCCTGCCGGCAGGTGTGGTCCAGGGCCGGGTGGCACAGGGTTCTGTGGAGGGCTGGGGGCGCCGCCTTCCGGACCTCCTGCCACAGTGGGGGCGTGGGGGAGACGCACCTTAGCAGGGATACCCCCCGTGGGGGCGGGTGTGTGTGAGCCACACCAGTTTGATCAACACCTCCTTCTTCCCTCACAGAGCTGACGGGCCGCTTGAGAAACTCTCCTCTTACTTCCTTCCATTTCCCTGGGCTCTGTTTCCATTTTTACCTCTGCCAGAGAGGCGGCAGGGAGGGGGAGGGCTGCGGGTCCCGGGGGCGGGGGTGCATGCACAGGGCGGGGCCTGACGTGCAGGGGCTGCTGGGAACCCGGAGCAGGAGCCTGGACCCCACCACCCCGCAGAGCTGATGCCCTTTGGTCCCCTCCAATCCAGCAGGAGGGTGGGAGGAGCGGGGGAGGGGGAGGGGAAGGATGGACGCTGGGAGGGGCAGAGGGGGAGAGGGGGAGAGGGGGAGGACTGCTCAACCTTCAGAGGCCAGCAGCGGTTGCTGGGGAAACCGAGGCGTTGGCTGACCCCTGACCCTCCGCGCCACCAATCGGGTGTGGGGAGCACATTCTCTTTCTAAACCGCAGAGCTGAGGTTCTTGGGGTGTCCTGCCGGCTGACGCTGTGGAGAGGGCCAGAGGGGCGCAGTGGCCGGGAGCAGCCTAGCCAGATCTGTGGGCGCTTGGCCTTGGAGAGCAGGATGGGGCAGACCCAGACGTGACAACTGGGCTTGGTGTTAAAGCAGCCCGGCCTCTGTGTGTGCGAGTGTGTGAGGGTGTGTGAGTGTGGTCTTGGTGGTGTGGGAGGGTTGGTGAAGTCTGTACTCAAAAACAACAGCTGGTATGAAAATTTCATTTTGCTTCAACCCCAAATTACTTGCTGCGAGACTTTTCCAAACCCCCCCACCCCCCCAAAACAGGTGTCGCGGGGCCGGATAGTTTTGATATTTGTAAAGGCTCAAAAACTAGGGTGGGCCCCTCCACCCAGGGAGCGGCTTTGATTTTTTGACATCAGTTGCTTTTTGAAGAGACTTGGACTAAATCATACCACATGCTCCTTATCCTTCTCTGTCTGGCCCCCGCGTTTCACAGACGTCCACGGCCTGCTGAGTCCGAGGCCTTGCTGTGGAAGTTTCTGGAACATGAGATGGGCTTTCTCATCTTCACAGCATGCTTTGCACATAATGGGGTGTCTCCCGGGGCTTCTCGGGCCCTTGTGGGTCTCCACGGCTCTGACAGGTGGGGGTGTAGGGAGGCTCCCCCCGCCCCAGTGAGGGTGAAGGCCTCAGACCTTTTCCTACGCTAATGAGAACTCTGCCCGAAAAGAGACCTTTGCCTTCCATTCCCAGGCCTCCCTCCCCTCCACCTTTAATCCCAGTTCCGAATCATGAATGTACAGCGGGAGGGAAACGTCTAGTCTTACTCTAAAATACAGCTTAGAAAATGACTTTCAGAGAAGCCAAATGAGAGAGAAACGCGGCCTCCCAGGTGTGCTGCGAGCGGCTTCTGACAGGCGGCCGATGCGCGCAGTGAGGCCACTTCTAATCCCAGCAGCTGGCAGATTAAAGCAAACCCTTCAAAGCCTTTGGGGGGCTGCGTGTTTTTCAGGGTCTTTGAGATCCCTCGTCCTCACCTTTCTTCCTTCGCCCTTCACCTCAACTGGACACACTTTGTTTAACTGCCTTCCTCTTATCGAACTTAATACCTGGGGCCGAGGTGACGGGATGCTTTTCGATGTGAAATGCAAAAGACACGGGCGTGGAGTGTTTCCTTAGTTCCCTCTATTCTGGGGGAGAGGGGGCTGGGCCTTTGCAGCTACTGGGTTTTGAATCTTGTTTCCACAAAAATGTTTCCAAATGACTCCTTTGCAGTTACTACTGTTACAGGGCAGGGAGAGGGGCACCCCAGAACCCCCAAACCTACCCATTCTAAATAGGTTCTGCCATCCGCCGCATCAAAACAAAACATGTAAGACCTTTAGTGAAAAGAAACTTTAATGTAATTAGTATATAATACAGAAAAGACAAAGAATATAGTTTCTAAACTAAGCATCCAAAGTTACCCATCACCTTGTGGGCAAAAGTCCACCCAAATGGGACTGGCACAAAGCAAGGCCCGAAAGCCTGCCCCGAGTCTAAAGCACCTTCGGCAGGGACCCATAGAAAAGGGTCAGAAACAGCCAGACAGTTCTGGGAGTTAAAGAGCAAAATCAAAACCAAGATCAACGTTGCCATTGTCACCTCCCCAGGGTCTCTCCCCCTCGTCTGTCTCAATCAGTCCAGGCCAGTGCAGCTTCCTCACATGTCTCTCTGCTCCCTGTGCCTCTTCTGGCCTCCAGCCTGCTTCTTTCCGTTTTTCTTTTTTTCCCTTTCTCCTTTTCCAGCTTCTTATCTCTCCTGCTCAGCTTCACCCTCCCTTGGGGTGGGACAGGGAACCTGGAACACTCCCTTCTCCTGGGGGCCCCCCTATTACAGTATTGTGGGCCATGTCCGGGGGAGGCTGACCCTGTGCTCAGGGAAACAGTGTGAGGTCACCTCCACTTCTGCCTCCTTCCCTGCTGCTCCCCCTGCCGGCCTGGGAAGGGGTGAGGTCTCACAGCCAGAGGCCCAGCTTCCTCACGGTTTCTGGGGGTCTTGTGCCCCATCTAGGAAGGGTGGCTGTTTCCTCTATTTCTATCTCCCGCTGATGCACTCCCAGATTTTGTGGACGGGAAACAGGCTCCTTTGGAATGAAATATCCCCCAAGACCAAATGCTCTGTCTCCCGCACCAGCCACGTCCTAATAGCTGCCATGTGTGAGGGCTGGGCCTGGCTGAGCTTCGGGAGGCGGTTGGCGCTGTCTCCGGAATCGGTCTGAAAGGCAGATTTGGGGCGCTCACGCCTGCCTCCCACGGGCTCAGGAACAAGCCCACAGGGGGCCGACAGGGTGGAGGGGGGGGCACGGTGAGGCTGCCCATAACAGGAAAACCCCAGAGCCCCCTGCCCTGCTGGCTCAGGAATGTCGGGGTCTGGGCCCCAATACCACTTGATAAATGTTGGGCTGGAGTTTTCGGGGATGTGCATTTAAGTCGGAAGCACTTTTCATTCCCTGGTAGGCTCAGAGTTTGAAACTGTTGCCCGGTGAGTTGCACCGTCTTGCAAAAACGTTGATAGTGTTTCCACGCTGGCAGGCGGTTTGTGGGCCGATTGGGGTTTGGGCTGAATGGGGTTTGGGCTGCCGTTTCCCGGCCTGAGCAGGAGGGCAGAGTCTTGGGCCAGGGCTGAGCCCTTGGCCCGCTGGGGCCGTCCAGGTGATTTCTTGGGTGTCCAGTTTGGCAACAGGAAAACAGTCAACTGTCTGTCTGTCCACCAGTCTCTGTTTCTTGGAGATAAAAAGAGGGTGCTGACAACTTCCTGCTGCTCCGGCAGCTGCTGTGCCAGATGCTGGATGTTTCTAGAACACTTTTACATTACCCCTCTGCTTGCGTTGTGAGTCGTTTACTTTCTGACAGTGTTTTCAGGCTTCTGTTTACTAGTAGCAGTGGAAGAAGTATTGGACTTTTTGGCTCTTGTTGATCTTGGAAGATATGATTCCTCATAAAAAAATTCTCAAAATCAAACCAAAATTGCTCAGTTGAAAAATATGGCTTAAAATGCAAACAGTTTAGTCCTTAAAAAGTAGTTTTTTTTTTAAGTGTTTGAATGATTTGTTTTAATCGCTAATTTGTGTCTTTGCCATTTGGATTATACTTATGAATTATATATTATAGGTTATGTGTTATTGTGGACATACAATATTATTATGTGTGTATGTATAACTTCCACATGTTGCAACTCAGGTTTTTTTTTTTTTTTAAACCAAAACTTTAAGAAAACGCTGTATGATTGCTGAAAGACTTCCTTTTTGTGGAGAGGCCTTTTTTCCATTTGCCTCGGAGGATGAGAGATTTAGGTTATAATTTCTAGAGGTTTGCTGCATAGGAAATGTGCTTTCCCTTTGCTGCGTGGAGATTTACAATTTCGCTGGCTAGGTGTGTGTTTCTTCTGGGAATGTCAGGTGTGGGCAGGTAGGAGTGATCGGCAAGGCAAAAGGTTGCTTTAGCATCTTGCCTGAGTTTGAAATTCAGACTCTTAACGGCTGGTGGCCCCATCCCCAGGTGCAGAAGAGCCTGATTCGGGGCACATCTGTGGCCGGCCCCTCTCATTGTGACACACCACATGTTTTACACCGACTTGTCTCCTGTGGACAAAAGGCAAGTTTGGAAATTTAAAAGAAAAAGCAAATATTCTTCTAAAAAAACTTGTAAAGGTTTGCTTTTCTAATGCCATAGGAAAGTATTTGACAAGTTGTTTTCTTGTCTTTGAGCAAAAATGAATTCTATGTGCAGTAGTTGTTTTAGAGGGTAACTGAGTGATGGCTCCACTAATCCCCACTCCCATTTTTAATAATAAATAGGGAAATCTGTTTTAAACAAAAATGTCAAATGTGATTTCATAAATTAAAAAATGGTGGTGTGGGGACCCAGATGACTTCTGCCTTTTGACAATTTGGACACTTGCTTCCACGGGAAACTTTGGTATGCTTGATAATTTAAGTTGTTCATTTTTTTAGTCCATAGAATGCTTTAAGGGCTGAAGCTCTGCGATTTGGAACATTCTCCTCTTTGTGTATATTTCCTTCCCTGGAGAGGCAGCTAGGTGGGCCCAGTGAGTGAATGCCAGGAAGTGGACGCAGTGCCCACTGATGCTGTTTCCTCGCTACCCGCCTTTCTGTTCTGCCGGGGACCGGTAGACCAGATGACCTTTCACACCTTGCCAGGATGTGGCAGGATTTATGTGGCTCCCAGCAAAGCAATTAGATGCAGACAGGTTTTTTTGGGTAAACTTTTAAAGTAGTTCCTTTGGATGCATTCCTTTACAAGAATCTGTAATTATCACCATCTTCATATTTGTACCGAATCCCTTTGAAATCAATTTAAACACAATGAAAAAAAAATTTTTTTTTGCTTTAGACTCTTCATTTGCTTCATTTAGACTCTTCCCCAGATTAATTTTATTGTTAATGTAAGAATGAATAATGCAAGCTACAGAAGCCTCATATTCACAAACGATTTGTTTTTTTTCCCAAAGTGTGTGTGCTAACTCAGCTGTTGAGTAAACACAGCCCTGTTACTGATGCCAGTTGGGCTTTCTTGCTGTTTCGTGTGCTAAAATGCAATGAGTTGCCGTATTGGGTTCCCGTCCTACCTGCTCCCGGCTTGGTGAGCAGGGGGCATTGGGGATGTACCGGTGTGCTCCAGTGTCCACTCAGAACTTTATGGGGATTCTGCTGACATCGCTCATCAGAAACAGTCAGGTGGGATGGTGAAATATGTCTTCACAGAGAATTAGTGAATTTGCATTGGTAGGTTGACCCATTTCCTATATTTAAGAGACATAATTTCTTTCTTCTTGGTAACTATGGTGCGGTAAGAAAAAATGTGCTTTGGAAAATTTCCAGTGTATAAAAGTCAACAGGTTCTGGAATAAACCTGGGCGTAGCCCTCTGCCTCAGTTTCCCATTCTGATTCATCTTCCTTCCCCTGTCTCCTTCTCCTGTGGGGTTTTGAAAAAGACAGAGCTCAGCTCACTCACCTACGAATGTTTTAGTACGTCTGCGGGAGGCATAACTGGGTCCCACACCTAAAATAAAACAATCCCTTTCTACACCTTGTACCCAGTCAGCATTCTGGTTTCTAAGTAGACACGTTTAAAGACTGGCTGTGACCGCCACGCGCGGCGCCTCTGCCCAGGGCTTGTGAAACAGACGCCAGGAGAAAGCCACCGGCAATGTGTCGGTGAAGGCCGCTGAGACTTTCCAGGCGGTCACCTGTGAGGCTGAGGTCCAGGTCTGAGGCTCTGGTGTTTGGCCACTGCTGTTAGGCTGTTCTGAAACAGCGGCAAATAACCATTTGTCACAACATGCAGAACAGCCCCCCGCGCTGAAATCCGGGAGTTTTGTGGGGAGTTTGCCCCTCTTCTCTGCTCCCAGGCCTGGGTCTCTGCAGCGCCGGTGCTGAGTTTGCTCCGTGTGCTTTCGGTTCGGGTTGATGTTTGGCCTTTGACCCAGCCACTTTCTTACAATAAACAGTTTGTTGATGAGAGCAGCTGCCTGAGATTGTTTCCAGATTGTTCTGCCGTGGGGAGGACCGAGCGCACCTTACGAGCTCCTTGGAGCTTTGGCCCTGTCCCTGAAGCTGCTGTCGGCCTCTCGGCGTCCTTCTCTTTATATCCAGAGCTGGGGTGCAAACCTGGCCTCGCTTACAACCACCACCATTTAATTTTATTCTCCTTATGAACTACAGCAGCATTTTCTAGAAGCTTCTGCCATACAGAGCATTCCTCCTATCGCAGCCAGAACAGCCAGCATTTGGTGTGTGGAGGTTGTGTCCTGGCGGGGGGGGCTGTAGAGGGAGGAGGCAGAACGTGCTTTATTTTGTCTAGAAATCTGCACTCCTTGAATGTTTCAAGTTTGCTCCACAATTTTTCGGAAGGAGATAACTTTCAAACTTGGGTATTTCTCTGCCTGGCATTCTTTCCTTGCCCTTTTAAAATAAAGTCCATTTTTTCCCTACTTTTGAAAGATGCCACTTTCTAATGCAGGCAGCAGCAGCCTAAGCACTTTAAGTGCCGACGCATCTCCGTGGGGTGCATGGGCTGGACCTTGGACACCGCTGGCCGGGCTGCTGTCAGCCTTGGGGGCTGAGCTCACCTGCCGGCGGCAAGTCCGCTTTCTGCGGCCAGTACACTGTGTTTAGCGACTAAGCTGGGTTTCAAACCCATGATGGCGACATGCCTCTCCTGCCAGGTGTGACGTGGAAACTGGCCTTGAATCAGTCCATGCCACATGCCTTCAGGGACAGCAGTGGCACGCAGACCAGAAGCTTCATGCAGCCCGGGTATGCGTTGGGGGAGGCCGGCCCACCTGGGGGCTGTTCAGGATCCGGGCCTTGGAGGATGTAAACCTGCTTCTCAGAGGGCGGCCTGACCTGCAGCGGCCTTGGCAACGCGCCCAAGGTGGGCCGCCCAGGGGCACTTAGAGCCCACCAAGATGTAAAAGGTTAAAAGGTGTTCTTGGTGACTTTTTTTTTAAGATTTATTTATTTATGCATATAAGAACTGGGGTGTAGACCAGAGGTGTGGGGGGATGAGAGGATTCACCAGAGACAGAGTGGGGAGCAGACACAGGCAGATTGGCTGAAACACACTGCTGAGGGGAGCAGCGGGGAGACAGGAGAAGTCTGCTGTGCCATGTGGGAAGCTCCCTGGCTGAGGATTGAACTCCTGCTGCAGTGGCTGCGGACAGCTTCATAGGCTGAGACTTAACCCCTGTGCCACCAGGGAGGCCCCAACTTTTTTTTTTTTTTTTTAAAACAAAAGTCATGTCTTTGAAGATTCGCGAATGAACAGCCAAACAAAAATATGCAGTGAATATCGAGCTGGCAGGGGCCTGCGATAGTGTTCTGGAGCCAGTTCCTTCATTTCTCCCCAACTTTTTACTAAAAGGAATTAAATCCTGTGACAGGGCTTGAAAGAAGAGGACACAGACCCCATGCAGCCCTCGCCTGGGCCCAGCCTGCTGAGCACTAAGCCGCGTCTTCCTGGTGAGGCGGGTTTTTGGAAGATGCTTATGACACTCACACCTTTAAGTGAAACAAAGCCCAGAGCTGAGTGTGAATCCTCACAGAGTGGGCGGCGTGGCAGGTGTTGCTTTTTGGTGTTGCTCAGGGAAGGGCCCCCATTTCCACACTTGGCCTCGGGCTTCTTTCTTTATTTGAAATAAAACCCGTATCCTGGTTTGTAATGGTTCTGCATGGCTGTTTGTCACCTTCCTGGGCTGTGGGGGCGACCCATCTCTGCGCCAAGCCAGTATGAATAAAACGTATTTTTAAAGTCCCAGATGACAGAAGGGAAAGCATCTTAGAGCCACACGCTGGCAGGGCAGCGAGTTGGCCTTTTATGTCCGACAAAGGGATGGATTCCACCCTGATCCGGGAAAATCCCAGTGACCTCGTCATGAGTAGTCATGAGTATATAGGGTTTACAAATTTTCTTCCCATTTTATAACCCAAGAGCAGCGACCCGGAACTGTAGATCGGATTACTCGTTCCCCTAAGGTTTCTTTCTTTTTTGGGGGATAACTGTACGTAAAGTGGAAATGCTGCTGCACTGTTTATGTGAATACCTGTCTGCCGGTCCGCTGTCACACAAGGGCATCTGAAGGCAGGGGCCACGTGGCGTTGACCTTCGAACCCCTTCTCCAGTGTGCCGACCGCAGCCATCCTGTGACCCGGTTTGTTTGAACACTTGAAAAGCATTTTGGCTTTTCCCACTGTCTTGTGAGATGCTTCCAAGCTCCCGTGTCTGGAGACCCCCAGGGCCTCAGGGACAGGCCAGCTGTCCACAGCCCACCCAGCTCGGACTGACCGCCTGGCCAGCCTAACCCGGTGACCCTTTGCTCAGGTACAACGGGAATTTCATAAACAACCGTGCTGAACAGTTTAAAACAGCTGTTGCTGTGCCTCAGGGAAACCGGCAAGATGGAGTTTCTGGAGGAAGTTTGAGCTGTTGCTAATGGGCTTCGCGGTGGACACACTAAGACACATCCACGCTGGTCGTCTGCTGTGAACTAGCGGCCCTTCCCGAATCGTGGGCTTCCCAGCTCTCCGCTGTGCCAGATGGGGGGCCCGGCGGTTTTGAGTTCTCCAGTGTGGGGCAACAGCCTCTTGGACAAATGAAGCTTTGCTGCCCAAGCTTGGATGAGAGGAGCGAGGGCTCCGTCCCCTGGAGGCCTCCTCAGACTCACCACGTCACTCTTCAGGCAAAGTGCGTGTTTTGGCGCTGGAATCCTAGAGATGAAGTTGCAGCTTTAATGGAGAATTCAGCCTTTAGGCCTGAGCGTTGGCCCTGGACCCCGAGTCTTAGTTAACATTGACAGATGGCCTAGATCGCCCATTTCAAAACTGAAGACACTGACGGGGGCCAGGGCAGGCCTCCCAGCTGGTCAGCAGCAGGTGTGGCCCCTGCTGTGCTGTGCCTCCTGCCTCCACCCAGCAGGACAGGGCATCAAGGCCAGGCTGGCAGAGAGCAGCAAATAGTTGCGGGTGGGTGGGGCCTGGCACCTACTCAGAATCAGCCCTGCCACCGGTGCTCAGGCCCTGCCGCTCACTCAGCAGCTGGGGTGTGGACGTTCACGCCCTGTACGCACAGACGTGTGTGGATTTGCGTGCATACATGTGCACACAGGAACGTGTATATGTGTATGGCAACACATGCAATATGCTTGTATGCATGCACATCGGCATGTGTGCATTGGGATGGATTTGCATGTGTTCCCACATGCACTGGGTTTCCACATGTGTTCACACGTGCACACACGTGTGCATCTGTGTGGACATGGGGGGGTTGGGGGAAGTGCCAGGCTGAGCCAGGCAGAGCTGCCCCTGGGGCGTCCCCTGCACCCTGGGCTCACGGCGGCGCTTGCCGCTTTTGCAGCCCAGGTCCCTGCTCTGCCAGAGGCCTGTTTGTGTTGGACTTGGACGAGTGGCGGGCGTTTTACACAGGCAGGCCTAATGAAGGCCCCGGGGACTCCTGCGGATGTGGAGCCCAGGCCCGTGAGCCCTGTCAAGGAGGGCAGAGCCTCTTGCTGCGGCCCCACTGCTCGCTCCCGCCGCCGGGCCTCCCTCTGCTTCGGAGCCGCCCTGGCGTTCTTTCGGTCCCGCTCTTGCAGAAGAGATTTCACCTCTGAAATGAGCCCCTTTGGCTCAGCGGAGGTGTGATGCCTATAAAACCGGCCTTGTTAGAAATGACTTATTCATTACCTCGGTTTTACTGTTCCACCCGAGCCTTTTGTGGTCTTCGCTAGTTGGCAGGTAACAAAAAATGCAGTAAAGCTGTGGCCTTTCAGAGCCTGGCCTGGGTGATACCTCTAGGTAATAAAAGCTCGGAGTTTACAGACATTTACTGAGCGCCCACCGCGCCCTGGGCACCGAGACCCAGACGCGGCCGGGAGAGTCTGGCCGGGAGGAGCTCTCTTTCTGGGGTTTGCGTGGCTGACCCGTCTGTCGGAACCTTGGGCTGTGGGCACCGGGGCAGGCTTGGTGTGGCTCCGCTGAAGGGTTGGCTTGTGTGGAAAGGGCTCGGCCTGGGGCCGGCCTGTGCGCGCCTCAGGGCTGTGTGCAGGCAGCTGTATCAGAAGCTGCTCTGAGCAGCCCGGGGGTTGCCCTCAGCAGGTGTGTTGGCCCCTGTCCAGGTTGCCCGTCCCTCTGGCTGTAGTTGCTCTCGGCCACAAGGTTGTGCTGGCAGGAGGTAAGAGCCCCGCCGATTTCCTCTCTGCCCTGCCACCGAAGTTCTTGACAGCCCTTTTGAATATGCCGAATCTCAAACTGACCTGTGGTGAGCTGGACCTCGCTGAAATGACCAGTGCTTTGTTTCTCTGCAAGAACGCCCTCAGCAAGGCTGGTCTTGTAGACAGTTAACGGGAGGCCTGAGCTTCAGATTTAAATCTCACTCATGCCCTGTTCTGCCCTCTCGCTAGTCCACTGCTCCCCTCCCTTCTCCCTCCCCAGCCCCACCTCTAGCTCCTCCGCTCTGTGGCCTTTCAGAGGGGCCTGTTCTGTGCAGTTCGTGTCTTTCTTTGGGATTCCTTTGGCATTTTGAATGACCATAAATAGGCATTTCCGGTGTAGCTTCATTTGGGGTTGGTCTGCTTGCTGAGGGCTGTCGGGAGGAATTCGAGCGCGGATTTGGGAGCCAGACAGATTTGGTTTCCTAGGTTCAAATTCCAGCTGTGCGACCACCCCCTGTGTGGGCAGGGCCTCGGATGCCACCAGGCCCTGGCTCCTCTTCTGTGGGTGGTGCTGATTGTGCCCGGCTGTGGCTGCGGAGGCCTGGGGCCTGGGGGGCCTGGGGTCCTGGGTCCAAAGGGCCCTGCCAGGGCTCCTTGGGGAAGGCGGGGGAGCAGATTTCACGCATGACGTCGTCAAGGACCTGATGAAACGGAACTTCACACCTGAAAAGGAGATGCCCCAGCCCCTCCTCTCCAGGTGGATGGTCACCTGGGAAAAGACTTGTTCTGAGATGTCACTCGAGACTCCTCTCCGAGGAAAGCTGCACAGCGAGGTCCCTTGGGTCCTGCCTGGGCCCCCCACATTGACTCGACGGGTGTCCCCCCATTGACGGGAAGTGGTACGCTGATCTCAGAGAATGGGGATCTCTGGGGGAGTAATGGGGTTGCGATTTTGACCCCCCTCTCTTTTATTGTGGCAAAATACACTGAATCAAAGACTTAAAATGGTAAAAATAGCAAATTTTTAAAAAGGTTTATTTATTTATGCATACAAGAGCTGGGGCGTAGGCCAGAGGTGTGAGGTAGTGAGAGGATTCACCAGAGACACAGTGGGGAGCAGAACAGGCAGATCCACTGAAGTACACTGCTGAGGGGAGCAGCTGGGAGACAGGAGAGGTCTGCTGCGCCCTGTGGGAATCTCCCTGGCCGGGGATCGAACTCGTGCTGCAGTGGCTGTGGATAGCTTCATAGGCTGAGATTTAACGCATTGTGCCACCAGGGAGGCCCCTAAAAATAGCAAATTTTATGTAATGCTTTGCAACTGTATCTGTTATCCCTTTCCAAGAGCTTTCATCACCCCAGGCAGAAGTCCTCCCCATTTATCATTAGCTCCCCATTCCTCTTTGCCCTCAGCTCCTGGTGACCTCTATTCTGCCTCTGTCTCTAGGACTCTGCCTGTTTCAGATGTTTCCGTGACATGGGACAATGTCTGTCCTTTTGTGTCCTGGCTGATCTCATTTGGCATTAAGTTACCAAGGTCACTTCCTGTCGGAGTTCTTGTCTCTCAGAACTTCTTCCTTTTCATGACTGTGTAATAGTCCCGCAGACACCATGTCACATTTGTTCATCCACATGCCGGGCAATACATGAATTACTGCCACCTATCGGCTGTTGTGAACAGTGTTACAGTGAACACTCGCATTCAGGTCTCCACTTTCAGTTCTTTGGGGTACACCTGGGAGTGAAATAGTGGGTCACGTGTAACCTTAGTCTTTAATGTTTCAGGAGCTCCCAAATCGACCTCCTCTATTTTTTTTAAAGATTTATTTAGTTATGCATACAAGTTGGGTATAGGCCAGAGGTGTGGGATGGTGAGAGGACTCACCAGAGACAGAGTGGGGAGCAGAACAGGCAGATCGATGGAAACACACTGCTGAGGGGAGCAACGGGCGAGGCAGGAGAGGTCTGTTGCGCCACGTGGGAATCTCCCTGGCTGGGGATCGAACTTGTGCCTCAGTGGCTCTGGATAGCTTCATAGTGCTGCGCTCAACCCGTTGCGCCACCAGGGAGGCCCCTCGACCTCCTCTATTTGGAGAGTCAGTGCCCCTGGACACCCTAATGAGTGAAGATGGAACCAAGTGGAGAAGCACCTTCGGGGCCCACCTGGGAGAACGTGCTGGGCGGGTGCCAGACTTGGTGCCAGGCCCCGTGGGTGGTCTCTAACCTGGATGCCTCAGGGCACAGGAGGTGACTCGGACCCCACTGGGGAGTGTGACCCGTGTCCCCAGATCAGTGCTCCTTGGCCACCATGTCACGTGTTTCCATATGGGAAAGAGTTTGTTTCTTCAAAAGACGCAGGAAATTTAATGTGAAAGACCCTAATTTTTAAGTGCTAGTGACTAATTCAAAATAGGCAGGTCAAATAAAACATCCCTGAGTTCATTTGGGCTGGTGGGTGATGGAAATGTTTGTGGGGATGGGTTGGTTTCAAGCAGTGAGTCGCTGAGCTCAGAGCCCTTCCATGCCCATCCTTTCTGGGGTGGCAGTGCCTGAGGTCAGTAGCTGAGCAAAGTAGGGGAGCTGGAAAGCCTTAGGGTACAGTCCAAGGAGGGATCTGGACAAGGTATCCACATGGGGGGCAGTTAGGTGAGGAGGAACACTCCCCCTCCCCCACATAGTCATATACCCCCCCATCACACACACACACGCACACACGCACGCACGCATGCACGCACTCTCTCTCAGACTTCACCTGACACTTGGCTCTGTTTGGTCCCACTCTTCCCAATAAAGGTTCCCTGGGGGTGACCCTCTGAGCGGTCCCCACCTGCAGCGACGTCAGGACAGTCCTGCCCTGCTGTTGCAGGGGCGTCATCCCTGCTTAGGGAACGCTGCTGTCCTGTGTGCCTTCGTCCTGTCTATAAGGACACCGAGTGTGAAACCGACTGTGAATATCCTCGCGAAATACCAGTAGTAAGACTCGGGTCGTGTTGCCTAAATTCCTTGAGAGCAGAAGAAAATCCGCTTCTGTTTTCTTGAGACTCTTGAACTCAGAATAGGACCCCCCATAAAAAGAGCCCGGGGTCCCATGTCTTTGTGGATCACTTTCCGATTTACCCACTTCTGGTTGCCTAGCAACGCACAGTGTTATGATTGAAGCACAACTAATTTGATTATGTACAACGAGGCAAATGTGTCTCAGAAAGCTTTGGTAGGCTAAGATCAGCTCTTTGGGGTTTATTGGGAAAAGGAACACCAAGACACAGAGACAGGAAAAATATTTTGGCTCTCTTGCTGCAGGAGAGGTGTGTTTTATCCAGGGAATCTTGCCCAATCGGTGAAATTAGCAGAGAAGCCAGTGACGGTGTCACGTGGAGGCGTGAAGCACACTGGAGGTCTCTGGTCTCCTTTGCACCCCCTGAGGCAGATGTTCTGACATGTTAACCAAGCAGACAGCGCCCTGGTGATTGGCGCTCTATGTGAATACAGAATTAGTGGCTGTAGAGTTAATGACTATAGAGTTAGTGACTACAGAATTAGTGAATGTAGACTCACTAATTAGTGAATATAGAGTTAGTGACTGTGGAGTTAGTGAATATAGAAGAATATGGAGTCTTACTATTTAGTGAGTATAGAATTAGTGAATATAGAAGAATATAGAATCCCTGCTGGTGCAAGGGGTTAAGTCTCAGCCTTGAAGCCATCAGTAGCCACTGCAGCACGAGTTCGATCCCCGGCCAGGGAGCTTCCTGCAGTGCGCAGCAGACCTCTCCTGTCTCCCTGCTGCTCCCCTCAGCAGTGTGTTTCAGTGCATCTGCCTGTTCTGCTCCCCACTCTGTCTCTGGTGAATCCTCTCACCCACTGCACCTCTGGCCTACACCCCAGCTCTTGTATGCATAGATAAATAAATCTTTAAAAAAATAAAATAAATGCAAGTGGTGATCATCGCCCCCTTCCAGAAAAGACAGCTTGCAGGTTCTGCTGCGGCAAGTCAGCCCTGAGGCAGCAGGCCCCGGCAGGGATCATTTCCTCTCCGCCTCACCTGCCCCAGTCACCTGTCTAGCAGTGTGCTTCCATCTTTTTGGTCTGAAAACAGAAAGTAAAAGCAGATCAATGCAAAATTCATCTCCATGTAAACAACTCACTTTCAGGCTTAATTTCTGGACCTGCTGCTGCTGCTGCCGCTGCCCCCCCTTGTTCCCTCTGCACAACCACAAGTCACCCCCTCCCCCGCAGAGCTCATGGGACTTCACCTTAATGGCTAGAATTTGAAATAGCAGTAAGGGATTCAGCGTGTTTTGGAGGCCGCTCACTGTGCACATACGGCAGCACTGAGGTTGGCTTGGTTTTCTGGGAAGACTGTCCTTGAGCCAGCGCCCCAAAAGCAGGAAGCCGGCTCCCGGGGTATTTGAGAGCAGAATGGACTCGTGTTTAGGTGAGTGGATGACGGAAGCCAGGTGCCAGGAGGTGGCAGAGCTGCTAAATGATGCTGAGCCTCCACGCGCCGGGGTCAGGGGACAGCCTTTGTGGGATTCCGCTGCAAACTGCATCTGGGGGGCGGTGTCCTCTGGAGCCCCAAGAGCCCAGGAGTAAGAGTGGGGGCGTGCAGCTAGCAGGGCTGCTGGCCGGCTGTGTCCCTGTCCCCCGGTTCCTGCTCCATCTCCTGCTGAGGGCTGGGCCGGCCTTCCTGGCCCACCACTTCCAGTAGGTGGACCCCTGGGACTGCAGGCTGTGACCCCTCCGATGCGCTGTTGGGGTGGCCTTGGGTCCCAAGCAGGAGAGCTCAGAGGTCTGTCTCTTGAGGCTGAACCGATGCATTCGTGGACCTGAGGTGTAGCCTAGGCAGCTAAGGTGGAAGGTTTGACTTCTAAGGTATGGATGCCCCCCGCTTTGCAAAAACTGGTGTCCTGCCTGTTGCCTTTCAGGAAGCCCGACCTGAGTCGGGTGCGGGCGCTACCTGCGGGTCTCCTCTTTGAGCGCCCCTGTTCGCCTCAATCTTCCGCTCCCACCCCCACCCCCAGGCTGGGCCCCACTCACGGGCTTTCTGCTAATACAGATCAGGTTGGTCTTTCCCGGTCTTTCGGCTCAGTGGAGTCCTGCAGTGTCGCTCTCTGCTGTGTCTTTTCTTCCTTTAAAGTCGGCACGATGTTGTTGCACTTCCTCCGTGTTGCTGCAAGTTCCAGTAATTCATTTACGCTGCGTGCGGCTGCGTCAGAACCGATATGTTCACTCTTCTGTTAGTGTTGTTTTTCGGCAAACCAGAGTGAGTTTTATTTATTTATTTTTAAAGATTTATTTATGCATACAGGCTGAGGTGTAGGCCAGAGATGAGTGTGTGTGTGGGGGTGGGGGGTGGGCAGTGAAAGGATTCACCAGAGACAGAGTGGGGAGCAGAATAGGCAGATCGACTGAAGTACACTGCTGAGGGGAGCAGCGGGGAGGCAGGAGAGGTCTGCTGCGCCATGTGGGTTAGGTCCCTAGCCAGGGATCGAACTTGGGCTGCAGTGGTTCTGGACAGCTTCATAGTGCTCAGACTTAACCTATTGCACCACCAGGGAGGCCCCAAACCAGAATGAGTTTTAGAGGTTCATTAGTTCATTTGAGTTGGATCAAATTGCATCTTTGTAGCTGCTGCCTTGGTGCTTGTGGAGCTTTGGGATAGAACTTGCTGTTCACTGGGGGACACCCCCCCCCACCCTCCCCACCCCCACCCCCGGCCTGCGCACAAAGACAGCCAAGAGCCTGCATCTTGGTTTCCTGTGACTGGCAGATCTGTATACATTTTGTGCTTCTTGGAATGGAGACTCCCTGTCCTGCCCCCCTCCCTGGAGAGAGACCTCTGATCCCTCTGGGGTGCAAGAGGAAGCTGGAGTTCCACTGTGTGTGTGCATGTGTGGGGAGCTCCTTGTAGCTTCCGGGGGAATAGAGACAGCTCTGTTCTGGGGTAGGCACATCATTCTGACTCTGGACCTGCATTTAAGGGTGAAGAGGAAGAAGCTTTTGTGCACCCCAGTATTTCCCCTGTGTTGGTGACCATCAGTGCCTGGTGCCGTTGTACTTGTCTCTACCAGGAGAGGGGGGTCCTCCCGAGGCTGAGAGTGAGCGATCTCAGTGCTTTGTCTTCTGTGACGATTGAATTTCATTGTCTGACATGAGCAGAGGATTAGAGAACTACTAAAGGACCCTGGTACTGGAGGGGCCTTTTGGAGCTGCACAGAGAATGTGGGGCAGAAAGTGTGATAATGACCTGTCCTTATGTCCTGTCCTGGGTTCCTACAGAGTTTATTTTGATAGCATAAGCATGTTGATCTGTTTATCGTCCTGTGGCACGATCATTTAAATGTATGGAATGTTAACTTAGTTCCTGTTGGTCATGGATCAGGAATGATTTACCTTGCCCAGGTGGCATCTTAAGGCAAAGCCAGCATCACCTTACATTGTGTCAAGTGACGACCTTTTCGTTTCCCCACGACCCAGGAAGTCCGGGATCCTCTTATGCAGTGGCTCAGGGAGCACGTGGATTCCGAAGGGGTCATAAAATCCAGCCAGCTCTCCCTGAAGTTCGTTCCATCCTGCACATCCGAAGTAGAGATCACCCCGTCTGCCCTCCCTGTGGTCACGGACCCCGAAGCCTTCTCGTCAGAAAACTTCAGCTTGGAGTTCTACCGGCAACATCTGCAGACAAGGCAGCTTGGAAAAGTGATTCTGTTTACGGAAGTGGCAACCACCACCATGAATCTTCTGGATGGGTAAGTCCGTGGCTGCCGGGAGGAGTGGGTCGTGTTGGCTGTTCTCTCCCCTGCACGAGGAGGGGAGCAGGCCTGGGCTTAGACTGAGTCATAGACTTGCTGGCCAGGTGGACAGACCCTGTCCTGGAAGAGTTAAAATGCAGGAAGAGAAATTAAACAGCGCTCCTGGGTCCAAGGTTGGTGTTTTGGAGAGTGGGGCTTTCATCAGGCCTTTCCGATTGTCCTTGGATAAAAGAATGTCGTGGAAAAAATAGTTGAACAGGTGGCCTCTCGTGCGAGGCGTCGTTTTCCTTCTGTGCAGTGGTAGCCAGATGCAGACGTCCAGCTCGAGACGTTTCTCGGGCGTGAGGATGGCAGATCCGCCCGCCTGGAAGTGCTGTTAGGTTGCAATCAGTTGGAGCTTTATACTCTGAAAATTTGTTTTGGTCGTGCCCGTCCAATACATTTTTTAAGCACTCTGTCATCCCATTTGCGTGTTGGAAGTTTATTGCAAATTTTCTTCGGTTTCATGGACTTTGATTAAAGGTTAAAAAATGGAAAACAGATGACAGGATTTTTTTTAACCCCCAAATTCATCAGTATTAATGAATAATTTTCTGTGTCGTTTATAAAGTAGGGCTAGGGTGGAAGTAAGAAAAGCATTTTCGCTCAACACGAGCCTAAAACTTAAAGAACTTGAGCCTAAAAATCTGAGAAAACTCGTGAGAAAAATCTCTGATTCACAGTTTCCAGGCAGTCTGGCCCGGGGCCGTGCCGTCACGTGCATCATGCTATGGGGGATTTTTCCGTGGCCTTTCTCCTTGGTAATCATGTCTGTGATTTGATAATATGTTGGTGTGAAACGCTGGGCCCTTGGCCTCGTCTTGGCTCTCGTGCTTCTGGGAGCGGCGATTGTGGGCGCGAAGGGCGTGGAAGCGCCTTGTGTGAGCAGGATGGCGGGAGGCGAGTAGGACCTATTCTATGGACCAGAACATTCTAGAGCTGACACTGTGTTTGACCCGACGTGAGCTCTCCCCATGGAAGCATGTTGTTATGGTAACGAGAGGAATAATGACGAACACAGCGAGGAGGTTCGTATTCCAGCTCTGCTCTGTGCTCCGACACCGACCTCCTTGGCCTGGTGACAGGCCGGGCCCTGCTCTGTCCTTGGCACAAGGCCCCAGGGCTCTCCGTGGGGCAGCTTCTGTCTGAGCTGCCTGGGGCTGCAGGCACAGCCTCTGTGGCTCCGGCTTAGATGGCGCTTTGCAGACAGAGCGCCCCCTCCTCTGCTCTGGTCAGCTCCAGCGGTCATTTCTCTGTCACTGGGCTTTGCAGAGCTTGTCCAGGAGATGACGGACACCAGCCGTGCGAATGTGCTGTCCCAGCGCAGGCATCTGGGGAGGGCCTGCCCTCCGGTGAGTGCTTTGAGCCACGTGACTGGGGCCCGTGTGCCGCACGTGAGAGCAGTGTCCCGGCCCCGGGCCCCGCAGCAGGCTGCATTTCAGATCTGCAGGTGGGCGTGGGGTCCCGCTTTCCAGGACACTTAAGATTCGATTTGGGGGTTCGATACAGATTTCCAAAGCTAAAGGGACTCACCCAGGATTGGAGCCTCCTTTTCTCTCCTGTGCATGAGACAGGCCGAGACGGGCACAGGGCTGGGTGTCACCCCCAGTGTCGGGGCCAGGTGAGCTGCTCTGTCCCCCTCAGCAAGAAGCCAAGGGGCCACCATGCGTGTGAGTGTCACTGGCCAGCGAGCAGGAGGGGGAGCGGAGGCCCTGCCCTCGCTCTTGGGGGCATCTACACGGGTCTTTTGTCTCTAGCCTAGAGCCTGGACCCCCACACGCCTGTGTCTCCATACAGAGAAAACGGGGACATACACGTGGCCTTTGTGCCAGGACCCTCGGAGCCTCCTGCGCCCAGGGCTCTGTGCTGAGGTCAGGGAGGCCGGGGGGGAACCAGCCCTTTCCACCTGGCAGCCCAGGCCGGAGCTGGGGACCCAGCAGCGCACATCCGGTGGCCCCCAGGCCAGGGAGCCAAAATCAGGCGAAAGTGCCGACCGGCAGGGACACTGCTTCGGTGCACTGCTGGCTCACGCCCTGGAGGCATTTTCTTCCGTTCTGTAAGTCTGGGGAACTCGGAGCAGGTGTTTTAAGGACATCAGGCTTGGTTCTTTCATGGCCGCTGCTCACTGCTGCGGCGCTGACCTTGAACACTTGCCTTTGTCCTCCCTGGGCCTGGGAGCACAGTGCTGCAGCCCCCACCTTTCGCCCCAGCCTGCGGACCTCCTGCCCCCTTAGGGAGTCAGTGGTGGAAGGAGCTCGGGGAGAAGGAAGCAGAGGAGATCGGGGAGTTGCTTACTTAGAGCTGAAGCAGGCACCTGAAGGACTTGGGGCTTCCCCCGCTAAAAACAAGTGCAGCTTATTTCCCTGAGTGTGATCCCCTCTAATTCCATCCATGTCGCTGCAAATTGCATGTGTTTATCTTCTAAGGAATCCAAATAGGAGAGAGACACTCAGCGGGTGGGGGGAGAGGGAGGATAAGGGCACAAAATGGAATAGAAAAGAACACAAGGGACCATGGAGATGGATCGCGGGTGAGTTGGTGGTGGGCTACCCAAGGGGAATACAAAATGTACAAGACATAAATAACAATAAAAATATATATTAAAAAAAAACAAGTGCAGCTGCCCAGCCCGTCTGTTGGAGGGCTGCCCCGCCTCGCCCCGGCCCTGGCGTTCCCTCTGACCTCTGTGTCTGACCTTGAACTGCTTGCCCACCCTGTGGTCAGGGCAGCTCCTTCCCGAGGCAGTGCTGGCCCGGTCAGCTTCAGGCACCTTTCTCTCTCCCTCTGCTCCGCTCGCTTTCCCTCGTTGCGACGGCCTAGCTGCTGGGCGGAGACCCAAGGACTCGCCGGCTTAAGCACTGTCAGACCAGTGAACTGGACCGTGCCCAAGGGCAGGTCCTTCAGCTGCAGACCCAAGAAGCCACTTGCAGGTGGGAGCCACTGGTGGTGATGGGCCTAGTGAAGGCGGTGTAGACAGCCCGGTGCCATCGTCACTGCTGGAAAAGCACCTCCAAGGGCGAGCTCTGCCCTGGGGCTGGGGTTTGACACATTCTGAGTAGTCTCCCAGTGAGTGACACTTGGCCTGTTGCTGGGGCAGGTCGGGGGGCCAGTCCGTGGAACCCAGGCGCGTGGGGAAACCGGGTCATTGTGATCACGTGGAATCATCTTCTCTTTGACTTTCTGTGTATCTTTTTTGATGATTTGTTGCTAAGTCTCCGTCAGACAGTGAAACAACTCAAGTGTGAAACCACCTGCTTACATGGCGGCCCCCTGTATCCTTCTGCATCCAGAAGAGGCTTACCAAGGACCACCGTGTTTTATTGTATTTATTTTATTTATTTACTATTTGTAAAGAATAGCTCAGATGTCCTTATTTAATACGTTGGTTTCTTTTGAGTGCTTTGAAGCTCTGCAGGCACCATTTGCCTTTGTCATTCCTGGAATTAGCCTTTATGGAGTGCCTGCTGTATGCCAGGCACTGTGTTAGGCACAGGAGAGAGGGTGATGGAGAAGGCACTGCCCTTGGCTTGCTGAGCCTCTCCAGCTCTGGGCCTGCTCTTGGTCTGAGCCCACGCTTTGGGGCAGAAAGGTGGACGCGGCAGGTGAGCTGACACGGAGCGCAGTAGGTGTGCCATCAAGTTTCTTTCTTTCTGAGCAGGTACTGATGCTGTAAAACTCACAGTCTAGCAGGGAAAATGCTGGAACTGAAGACTTGGTCACCAGCTGCCCTGTGACCCGGGCCTTGCATTCCTTAGCCACGAGGTCTGGGGCCCTTCAACGCCTCACTTTGACGGGGTGACACGAGTCAGGCTCCCCATCCCGCCAGCCTCTGTGTTTCTCAGGAACCTCCAAGGCCTTCTTGGCCCAAGATCTTGCAGGGACCGTGGATGGGAGACCGTGCCTGCCAGCAAAGGGAAGATGGGTGAAGACCCGCCCCACGAAATCACTCTCCAAAAAGATTTTGGGAGAAATTGCATTGGTGAGAAGAGCCACATTCAAGAAAGACGGTGTTTTGGCCCCAGCATTTGGGGCCACCCCCGACTTTTCACCTCATTCTAGTCCAGTCTTCTCCCCTCTTTCTTGCCCCCCTTCTGATTCTACCCCCTAACTCACCCTATGCGCCACCCCCCGCCCATGGAGCCGGCCAGAGAGGACCGACATTGGGCTGGAACTAATTTAATGGCTGAGTGACCTCACAGTAGAGAAACAGCCGGATCCTGCGAGGGGTCTTTGTCTGCATTTCCACCCTGGCTGGTAGCATGCCAGTCAAGAGTCAAGCTCGAGACACAGGTGGAAGCGATTAGACCTGTCATAAAGTTTGAAAAATTGATTCTGGAGGCGAGGTGAATAGATTGAACTTGACAGTGTTGTCCTAAAGATTCTAAGGGAAAATTCTGTAGTTTAATTTGAAATCCCTTGATTATTCATTAGCTTTCCAGATGGCTTTTGTTGATGTTTTACATATTAATGCCTGTATTGTGTTGTTGGTGTTCTCTTAATGTGCACATAGGTAATGAGCGGAGAATAAATACACCGGGAAGTGTCCCAAATTAATGGGATGTTAACGTAATTGTGAAATAAAGGGTTTTTAAGAAGTTGATTGCTTTGGAATAATTAGCCCGAGCTCTCTTATGGCCAATTGGGTACTTTTAAAGTGAAAATGATTGGAGAACTTTTAAGAAGCCTTCATTTTACTGTTTACCTATAAATTAGGGTTTAGAATATAACTCGGGCCTTTGACTTTGGTCATGACTGAAAGGTTATTCTAACAAGTTCACCATCAGATGCTTTTTTTAAACTCCGGTTCAACACCTGATTAGTTAACCTTTCCCATGCCAGGCTCTTGGAGGGGACTTAAGTGGCCTGTGATTTTCCAGAGACGCCTCCACATTAATTTTCTAGCATGTCTGTTTTTACAGTGTGCCACTGAGTGTGCGGCCCGGCCAGCCTGCGGGTGCCCAGCCTCCGAGGGTGGCTGTGCAGAGCCTCGTTAGAAGCAGTTTTCTTAGGCTTGGACCCTGTGTGCCTCTGTCCACGCTGGGGGCGCTGAAATGTCACAGGCAGCTCTGCGCGGGAGGGAGAGAGCGGGGTGTCCGTCTGCACCCACCGTGTCCGTCTGCACCCACCATGTCCGTCTGCACCATGGCGGCCGTCTCCATCTTTTGCGGGTGTTCCAGATGTGTC
The DNA here is from genome assembly GCA_004024925.1 of Scalopus aquaticus. NCBI lineage: Eukaryota > Metazoa > Chordata > Mammalia > Eulipotyphla > Talpidae > Scalopus > Scalopus aquaticus. Next base: position 69,958 of record PVIJ01005949.1, on the reverse strand, counting down.
AGGAGAAGCCAGGCTCGGGGTTGGGCATCCTCTGTGGGGCATTTTTGCAGAAACCGTGTGGTTCCCACAATCCCCTCGTTTCCCTTTACTGAGGACAGACTCTGGGCTTGACTAGGTGCTGAGGTCCAGGACGGGGCTTGCCGGGGCCCGGGGTCTTCCTCTTTCTCCATGAGGAGCCCTGGGAAACCCGGCAGCCTCTCGGGTTCCATCTCCTTGCCTGTCTGGATGGAGTTGGGAAGCATGTGTGTGCGTGCGCGCGTGTGTGTGTGCGTGCATGTGTGTGCGCGCGCGCGTGCACGCGCATGTGTGCGGGTCTGTATGCTCACTCGCTCAGCTCATTTCTCTCTTCAGCTCCGCTGTGTGCAGGACTCAGCACCAGACTCCAGGACCCTGGGGAATTAGGAGGTGGGGCCTTCCCTGCAGGAGCCATATTTCTCCCCCGCCCCCAGAAGCCTGGGGGTGCCCCGAAATGTGTCTGCCCGGCCCCTGGGACAGACCTCTGGTTGTCTGGCTCTCACCATTATGGGAACCTTGGATAGGGTCCTTGCCTCCTCTCTGACCTTCCAGAGGGTTTCTTCTCAGCAGTGCAGAGCGGGTCCATGAAACAAACCATCTTGTCTCCCCCCAAGGCCGTGATCCGGGTTTTCTTGGGGTGGAGTTTTATTGAAGGTTTTGACCATTTTCTCTTGCTGTACTAGAAGCATGGCGGCTCACTCCCGGTTACTATTCTGATAAAGATGTTTTCAGTCATTTTTCTAGAAAAACAAGAAAACACAGTCAATTGTGCTCATGTCTGTTTCCCTTCATATACGTGAAGTCAGTTCTCCCACTTAATTCTGTTTCTTTTTTTTAAAGAATTATTTATTTATGCATACAAGCTGGGGTGCAGGCCAGGGGTGTGGGGCAGCGGGAGGGCTCACTAGAGACAGAGTGGGGAGCAGAACAGGCAGACAGACGGAAATATACTGCTGAGGGGAGCAGCGGGCGAGGCAGGAGAGGTCTGCTGCGCCATGTGGGAATGTCCCCCACCAGGTGTGGAACTCGCGTCGCCGCTGCCGACAGCTCCACAGCACAGCGCTTAACCTCTGCGCCACCAGGGAGGCCCTTTTCTGTTTAATTCTTAACACATTAATGGCCCTTCCCATAGGTCACAACAGTCAGCTCTTCAGAGGCTTGAGTACCTTCCTCAGCCCTATGGGACTGCCCCTCCCCCCAGGAGAGCCCTCCTCCCACTGGAGACCCCCCTAAGGCGGGGGCCCCAGGTCTGCTGCTCACATCTTCCTTCAGACCTATGCCTTCATGCCAGCAGAAATGCTTGGGGTTAATATGGCTTCATCTTCATAAATTCCTTTAAACATGTCAGACATTTCTTACTCTGAGGAATCGCTCGACTGTATACTCTCTTCGGTACTCACTTTTGGCAAATGTGTCAGTGCTATTTAAACAAGTAATAATAAGTAAGTAATAATATTAAGATCACAAAAACTGTAAAATTTGGGTCTGGAAAGGACTGCCACGGCAGTGGCAGGGAGTGCGCCGAACCTATTCCCTGCCCATCCAGATTTATCTTACAGGAAACCGAGAGCTTATGGAGGTTTAAAAGTGACCTGAGGCCTCTGATGGTTGGGAACATTTTTGCCCTCATTAAGAGTGCAAAGAAGGGCCTCCCTGATGGCACAGGAGTTAAGTCTCAGCACTATGAAGCTGTCCAGAGCCACTGCAGCATGAGTTTGATACCCAGCCAGGGAGCTTCCCACATGGCGCAGCAGACCTCTCCTGTCTCCCTGCTGCTCCCCTCAGCAGTGGATTTCAGTGGATCTGCTTGTTCTGCTCCCCACTCTGTCTCTGGTGAATCCTCTCATCACTGGGGCCTGCACCCCAGCTTGTATGCATGGATAAATAAACCTTTAAAAAAATAATAAAGAGTGCAAAGAAGCTGTTCCTCAGCCACAGGACCTTTGCATGACTTTGGAGTGTCCAGCGTGAACTTCTCTAGGAACCCGCTTACAGTGCGCAAGGCAGCGTGGGCACCTATGGCAGCGCGGGCCCTGGGATGAATCCCATGCCTTCTCACCCTAAAATGGGCAGAGGCAATGCCCCGCGTTGGGAATGCCCCCGTTGGAGAAGGCTGAGGGAATCTGACGTGAAGCACCGTTTCAGATGTGGAGCGGGGTCCTTAGTGTTGGCTTCACCGCCTCTTTGCCCACCAGCTAAGGTGGGTGCTTTGCCCAAGTTGGGGCTGCTGATGACCTCTCCTTGGAAGCTATAAAACAAAGAGCTGTGTTCCAAGTTCTGGTGTACTAAGAAATGCCTGCTAAGAAAACAGCATTGCCCCAACTTGATCGATGAATTCACGCCAGTTTCTAAGTGCAGAAATGAAAACATTCTTAGAATTTCATGTCCGTGATCCTTCAAGCGTGAGCACTCACCCGTGTGTGCTTGGTGCGGGATGCGGCCTGCGCGCTCCCAGAAAAGTGCATCTGGTAAAAGTTCTGTCGCTGTGTTGGAGCGTCCAGCTAGGAGTTTCCCTTTTCCCCGATGGCCTTGCCCCCAACTTTGCTTGTGACTTTCCCTCGACAGACTTCCGTGTTTCTTTCAAACAAAACCTTTCCCCGCTTGGGAGGTGAGGGTGATCTGCTTTCATCCGCCTCTGGAACATCTTTTACACACCTGCCATCTGGCCAGACACCCTCCAGGGCTGGCCTCGAGCCATTCCACTTGGCTCTGGAGCGAGAGCGTGTCTGTCTCCGCGCGAGGGTGCTCCGACACCTGCAGAAGCCAGCGCCACATTTTTCCAGCATTGCACAAGCAGTCATTCATCATTTTCATTTTTGGTTTCACGCCCACAGGAGTATTCAAATTAGCGAGCAGGAAAATGGTGAGGTCACTGCCTGGCAGAGAACGGTTCCCCCAGACGCGGGAGGGTCGACGAGCCAGGATGGGAGCGGGGAGGCCCCGGAGGTCTGGGCCTGCCTGGTCTTCTGCCCTTCGGCTTCCGAGCTCACCTGGATGCTCACGGCGTTCCACAGTTGCAAGCTGGATAAAACCTGTGTCCAGAATTTGCCTGAAAATGAAACTCCACGCTGCGGGGGTCGCTGTTGGTGACTCCGGGAGCTTGGTCTGCAACTTTGTCTGGTGTCATTTTGACGCACCAACTGTGATGTTGGGTGAATCATCCCATCTCTCCTAGTCTGTTTCCTCACCTGTCAAAGGAGAGGATTTACTTGATTGCTTTTTAACACTTTGTGTGCCGGTGCCCTTTAAATTTACCAGCCCTTGGGGCCGGCCATTGTCTGTGCCACCGCATGAATGGTAGAAGCATTCAGTAAAACACACACAACTCCTGAACTACTGGATATTAAAAAAACTGTCATATCTCTCATAAAACACCTTACACTTTCACCAAAACAAGGTGTAAAGCTTCTAGACTGAGTGCGATCAAAGAAATAGCTCCTAATAGTTCCAAATAAATCCACCGTGGTGTGAAAAACCGGAGACTAGATGAACACGTATTAATATGTGAGCGGCCACCTGATACTGGTGGAAAAAACACGTACTAATATGTGAGCGGACCACAAAGTGTTAAGGAAGCAGTAAAAGCCCCTTTCAAGGAAGCAGCCCACTGTGCGGAGGGCCCGGGGAGCCTTCTCGGAGCCCAGTTGCCCCAGGCCTGGGTGGCAGGACCGCTGGCCAGCAAGCCCACAGGGGGCCCTAGGTCCTCCAGTTTGGACACTCAGACTAGCTGTGGGGACAGTTCTCATACTTCAGTGGTGGGCTGACCGGCTGGCCAGCTGCTTTCTTTTCATGCCCTCCCTGCCTTGTTCTGGGAGCATGTTAGACAAGCAGGGTGCAGGCTGACCTGTGGCACGGTCAGTTCTTCCTGCCCGCCATGGCCAGCTCTGTGACCCAAATGGGGCATGCCCCGTGTCTCTGGTGAGCCGCGTCCCAGCTGTGTGCTTAACGCAGCAGCGCCGAGAGTGCCCCTGCGTCCCCAGGCTGACGTGGCGATGGCCTCAGGAACTGCAGCTTCTCCAGCCAGGGCGCCTGTGTGGGTGGGCCTGCTCCCGGGAAGCCAAGCTCTGTGGTCCCAGGGGGGCCTGGGGCAGTCGCCCACTATGGTTATTCAGATGTCTGCAGTTAGGTGGGAGCAATGTCTGGGGGCAAATCTACTGGAATTGCTCCCAAGGAAAACACCCAGAATCCGAGAGAGGATGATCCGTGGAGTGAGGAGTTGGCTGTGGTGGAAAACGGCCCTTTCACAGGGCCCCCCATTCACACAGCCCTGCGGGGGCTCTGGGTGTGGGGGGTGCGGGGACGAGCAGGGAGAACTTGGGGTTGTCGTTGGCCCGTGGGAGGTCATGGCTAACATTTCAGATTTTGCAATCCGCTAACTTGCTCGCAGCGAGGGTCGAAGTCGCCCTGGAAGGGGATGTAGGTCACAGCCCAGGGCAGCTGTGGCTTCCTCCCGGCTCACCTGGAGGCTCGGTTTGTAATCTTCCAGCATCCTCCATACTTGGGACAAGGTCCTGTGGCTCCGGCATTTTCTAAACGAAACGGCAGGTGATGCCCTGGAGCTCACGCGGGACCTCGGGTTGCCAGTGGGCTTGGAACTCCGCTGCCGGGCTTGTCTTACAAGCCCTTATAAAATGCCCCCTGTAGCTTTTGGATTAGGTTTTGTTCTTTCCAGTCCTTTGTCTCCCATTCTTGGTGGGCAGTGTTCTGGGCGACCCAGCTGTCCACGGTGGCCGAGGCTCTGGGAGCTTTGCTACAGGTCCGTGGGGATAAAACAGCGTGACAAGACCACAGGCGGGGTCACTTTCTTGCTGGAAAAGTGTCAGGAAACACCTGCATCTCTCAGCACGGTGTTGTCAGAGCTGGGGTAGAGTGAAGGACTTGACATCTGCCAGGCCTGAGCTCTCCAGTGTGCAGTCACCAGTCGCTTAACGTTGTGGTTCACAGCGGGCCATACTTACAGCAGTGGTCCTCGAGGTTGTGCAGTCAGCCTGGGCGCTTAGTAAGCCTACCACCCAGGTGTGCGCCGTTACACTGCAGGACACCTGCTCGATGACCGGCTCACCTGACGATGCATTCTTTTTTTTCTTTTTAAATATTTATTGATGCATACAAGCTGGGGTACAGGCCAGAGGCGTGGGGCGGCAAGAGGGTTCACCAGAGACAGAGTGGGGCGCAGAACAGGCAGATGGACGGAAATCCACTGCTGAGGGGAGCAGTGGGCGAGGCAGGAGAGGTCTGCTGCGCCATGTGGGAATCTCCCCAGCCGGGCGTTGAACTCGTGTTGCTGCTGCCGATAGCTGCACAGCGCAGCACTTAATCGCTGTGCCACCAGGGAGGCCCTGATGATACATTTCTCAGAACACACCCAGTGTGAGGTGGCACCTGACCATATTCCTAACCTCTGAGAGCCTTTTCGTCTGGGCGGGGTCTGAAAGGCAGGCTGCCCTACTGTGCGCAGGCCCTCTACACTGCTGCAGGTGCATCTGGACACCCCATGGTGAGGGACCTCCTGCCAGGTGGCCAGTGAACAAGGCTTTTTTGAGCTCTTGTACCTGCTGTCTAGTCTCCTTGGATAGCACTGTCTCCCGGGGGACCTTTTAAACCCACCTCACTCCAAAAAGGAAATCTGCCATGGGTGTAAATGGAGGAAATTTAACTTTCTCTCAAATGATAGTGAGGTGGTTTGTTAATTAGTTCAGATCATACGAGGTATTTGAAGGTAGCTGTCACGGCCACCTTTACTTCCCTCTCCTCTTTCCTGTAAACTCAGGAGAGTGTCTTAACTTTTCTTCACCTCTCCTTGGTGGGGATTGAACTTCAGGTCTAAAGGACCAAAAACCTACAGTTAGTGAGGGTCAATAAAACTATACAAATTTACTCAAACTATTTTTCAATTTTATTTAAAAATTTTTTTTTAAGATTTATTTATTTACGCATACAAGCTGGGGCACAGGCCAGAGGTGTGGGGTGGTGAGAGGACTCCCCAGAGACAGAGTAGGGAGCAGAAGAGACAGATTGACCAAAGTACGCTGCTGAGGGGAGCAGTGGGCAGGGCAGGGGAGGTCTGCTGTGCCATGTGGGAATCTCCCTGGTGGGGATTGAACTTGTGCTGCAGTGACTCTGGACAGCCTCACAGTGCTGTGCTCAACCCGTTGCGCCACCAGGGTGGCCCTATTTTTCAATTTTAAAAGTAATTCTGGTTCATTATAGAAAACGTAAATAATAGAGTGGTCTATAATAAGGAAATGAAAATCACTTAGAACCTACCACCTAAAAAAGATCATGCTAATCTTTTGCGATATTTCCTTCTAGTCTTTTTTCCTCCTGCACAGTATATATGAGACTGTGATTATGTTGTTTACGAGTTAAACATCTCCCATGCAATTGAATGGTCCGTTAAAAACATCTTTTGTTGGGTGCATGGTCTGACTGCAGTTTATTCACCTGGCTCCCCTGAATGCCTCCTCTGTTGCCAGATTTGTCCTGGTGTAAGCCATAAGCATTTCTTTTTGAACCAAGGAGTTCTGGCTAATTCTTTAGTGACCGCATTCCAGTATTTCTTTTTTAGAAGATAATGGAAACATCATAGAACAAAAGCTGACATTGTTAGGAGTAGAATAGAATTTTCATATTAGTGTTGACTGTTATTTATAATATTTTATATTGTTTCATCACCATTGTACTACTATTTCCATGATTTCATCTTTTGTTTACAGAGGTGTCACGTTGTAATAGCTAACAAATTTGCATTTCCTGTGTGGCAGGTACTATGCCTGTCTATTAAAAACTCAAAGTTTTGACCCAAACTCTGAGGTACAGCCGCCACTGTAGTTCTTGTTGATTGAGAGCTGTTACTTAGAGAGTTGAAGGGGTTTACCAGAGCTATATGAAGAGTTAAATGGTGAAAACAGCATTTAAAAGCTTTTTTTTTTTGCCTGGAGAGCCTTGACTTTTAGCCCCTAATATTGTGTTACTGCCAACAGATGCTGAAATTCTAATACACTACCTCCCCCAAACTTCCAACATCGGCTTATATCCTAGTCTTGTTACAAAAGGAAATCAAGTTAGCTAACATGCCTAGTGCTTGGTGATTTTATTAATTTTCTAATGAGATATAGAAAGGGGTGTAGGAGTCCTAAGTTATAGTCCTAGTTCTTGAGCTTACTAGTGGGACAAGTTACTTAAATCGTGTATTTCTCTGTGCCATTATCTATTAAGTACAGACGGTGCCACCTCTAGTAATGGGTTGTGATCGGAATGAAATAGAATGGTGTGTGCTTAGAATGAACGTGCTTAACTATTTTCAATAGTAGTAGTAATAGGTGTTCAGTGGTTGTAATTTTCTATGTCCTTGAATTTCAACTGAGATAGAATATCTCTAGTTAGCACAACTTCCTTTGAAAATAAGAACAGGGCCTCTCTGGTGGCGCAGGGGTGAAGTGTCAGCACTATGAAGCTACCCGCAGCCACTGCAGCACGAGTTTGATCCCCGGCCAGGGAGCTTCAGCCCCACGGAGTGCAGCAGACCTCTCCTGTCTCCTTGCTGCTCCCCTCAGCAGTGTGCTTCAGTGGATCTGCCTGTTCTGCTCCCCACTCTGTCTCTGGTGAATCCTCTCACCCCTCTGGCCTGCACCCCAGCTCTTGTATGCATAAATAAATAAATCTTTAAAAAAAAAATAAGAACAGCATTCCTCTTTAGCTTTTGTCTAATTAAGAACAACCCATCAAAGATCAACCATAGTGAATTTAATCCTATTTCCTCATGTTCTCAAGTTCTGTGAACTTGAATATAGGACAATAATAATTATCAAGAAAATGTGAATTAAATTCTGCTACACACTCACTGGATTAGCTCATAGTAAAAAATACTGCCCACAGCAAATACTGGTGAGGATGTGGTACAACCCTAGTTCCCAAATGTTGGTGGGGATGTAAAATGGTACAAACTCCTTGAAAATATGGCGTGGCAGACTCTTAATTCTGAGCCAGCAGTTTTATTCTTAGTTATGTACCTAAGATAAACGGAAATCTGTGTCTTCACAAAGCCTTGCACATCGTTCATAGTTTTATTTGTCATAACCCAAACCTGGAAACAACCCAGCAGTCCGTCAGCAGGTGAGAGGCTGCACCTTTGGGTGTTTGCACACTTGAATGCTGCCCTGCCATCGGGAGGAATCCAGTACATGCATTGGCTTGCACAAATCTCAGCAACGATGCGCATGGCGAAAGGAGCCTTCCCCAAATGGTGCCTGCTGCACGACTCCACCCTGTACCGTTCAAGAGTTGGCAACGCTACTCTGGAGGGAGGGAATGAGAAGGGTGCCCTGTGGTCTCCGGGGCTTGGGGTGAGGATTGGCAAGGATGGGCCTCAGGATGTTATTTTGATAGGGGTTTTGGTGACTTATTTCTCAAAACCCAGCAGATCTTAGACTATTGCTGCAGCTAAGTTTTACATAAAGATTAGTGAACTCTAGTGCAATGGTCTGCAGGCTTCATCGTGAAGGGGGCGCTCTCTGTGTTTACATTGAAATGCGTAGAGCAGTGAGTGGCTGGCTACATGGGCTATAGATGGTCCCACAAAGTATGAGAGCATTTTTAGGGTAGAACCCAAGTGGGGGTGGGCAGGTGCTCACTCTAAAGCATCCTTGTAATGCACTGATATATTTTTTTAAACATTTATTTATTTATGCATACAAGCTGGGGTACAGGCCAGAGGCGTGGGGCGGCAAGAGGGTTCACCAGAGACAGAGTGGGGAGCAGCACAGGCAGATGGACGGAAACACTCTGCTGAAGGGAGCAGCGGGCGAGGCAGAAGAGGTCTGCTGCGCCATGTGGGAATCTCCCCGGCCGGGCGACCAACTGGCATCGCCGCTGCCGACACCTGCACAGGGCAGCGCTTAACCGCTGTGCCACCAGGGAGGCCCCTTGATATTTTGATAATAAATAAATCACCCTGGGGGATTTTTTTTTAATTGGAAAATTAAAAATTTTCTTAAATGTATCCATGGTAGAGTATTTAAAATCAACTTAAATTGTGAATTGGATTTGCGTGAGCTCCTGGTGGCCCCATTGTACGTGAAAGCAGCTCATGGAAGGGAATGTGGGGCCTTTGCTACATTCCAACTGATTTTCCTCCCTTCTTTCTTTTACTAAAATGTGCACAATTTTCTCTCTGCAACCTGAACAAAATAGCCTAGATTATATGAAAAATATGAAGTTAAAACCAAAGTGTGACTTTTGGTGACTTGCTGAATTATTTACTCCTTAGGTATTGGGTATTCTGAGTACTAAAATTTAAAGCAAAAATCACAGTCTGTATTCTCGTTTTCTGAAATCCCAGGGGTCTCATTTCTCTTTATTTATGCCCCTTGTGAAAATATTTAAAAAATCTAAATTTGTCTGCACATAAAGTTTTCATTTCTCACACCTCATATCACCCAGCCTGCTGTCCCTGCCTTTACAAGTGTGGGAGCACTGGGCGGCTCCCCGCTGGGCAGAGGCCGGCCTCAGGCTTGCCGTAAAGTGTCAGATCTGGTGTGAAAAGGAGATATAATTAGCAACTTTCTCATTATTGAAAATATTCTCCTTGATGTAATTTCTCTCCATAAAGGCTCTCAGAGGTGGGGCAGGGCTACGTGCCCAGCAAGTCCCTTCTTTCCAAGTGGCTGTTTTCCAGACCCTTCGCCCAGGTCCCTTAAAACAGTCAGTGACCCTGGGAAGAATTAACTTTCTTAGTGTTTGGATTGGGGTCCTTGCTCTCTGGAACTCATCATTTTATTGAAAACTCTTGTTAACTAGTCCTTAGGGTATTTTCTTGATACAGCATTTCCAACTAGGATTCCTTAACCATTTTTTGAGATGAAAGTACTCAAATTTCCACACTTAGCAAATTTATGACACAGATGGAGTGGGTCATAGGTCATTAGCAGTTTCTGGTTTTTGATGAACTAATTTTTTTTTTGTTAGGATTTATTTTTGCATACAAGCTGGGGTATAGGTCAGAGGTTTAGGAGGGTGAGAGGATTCACCAGAGACAGAGTGGGGAGTAGAACAGGCGGAATGACTGAAATACACTGCTGAGGGGAGCAGCGGGTGAGGCAGGAGAGGTCTGCTGTGCCATGTGGGAATCTCCCTGGCATCGAACTTGCACCTCAGCTGCCGACAGCTTCACAGCGCTGTGCTTAACCACCAGGGAGGCCTTGATCTAATTTTTAAATTAAAAATGAGCTGTTTGTGGGAAAGCATTTTAAGAGTGGGAGGAGAAAGGTGCTCATCTCAGTGAAAGTCTTTGTTGGCAATAACAAAAATAATGTGCTAATAGGTGACAGCCCGGAGAGTGGCTTTTGCTAAGAGACCTGTCGGAGGCCTGCTGGGAAATCTCCGCATATTCTCTTCCCCCTCCCACAGCCCTCAGACCACAGAAACCTCAGTTGTGGGTAAAGGAAACGCCCAAGGAGACCAGTGTCTGATATCTAGCTCCTCAGAGGGGTCACTGGCTCCTAGTGGGTGGGGTGGCCAGATGCCCTTGCCCCCCAAAAACAGTGCCCCGGGGAAATGCAGGCAGCCTGGTCTTGCCACTGACAGTCCTTCAGTTTCAGTTTCTGAAGTCTCTTAAATGAAAACACACGTGTTTTGGTATGGAATTAATTTGAAAATCATGGTAAGCAGCTTCAGATTCTTTGCAATTTGAGGGTGTGATAACTAGGGTTCTCAGGTTTTATTGTGTGTACATGATTGAGGGGTCCACACCTCTTCGGCGTCTGTTTCAACACCACACACCAAAGCACCCCTGGTCCCCGACCAGAGACTCCTGGGCCCTACTCTGTTTGCTGCGCCCTCCTCCTTCCCCTCTGGGAGATCTGTTCTCAGTCCGATTTTTTGGCTTTTTCATTTGGTTTTGTCTGTTCCTTTGTTTTGTTTCTTTATAGGAGTGAAATAATTTGTATTTGTCTTTTTTCTTCTGATTTATTTACTTAATGAACTAATCTCCAGTACCATTCATGTTGTCACAAATGACAAGATTTCATTTTTTTGTTTTTCACGGCTGAGTAGTATTCCATTGTGTATACATGCCACGTATTCTTTGGATAGATGTTCAAGAGCTGGGTTGAACAATATTATTTTTTAAGGCAAATCACGATTGCTTTCCATCATGGTTATGCCAGTTTACTTTCCCTGTCTGTAATGTTTTGAAAAATTCTATTGTTTTCCATAGGGACTGGGCCAGTCTCTGTTCTCAACAACAGTGTAGGCGGGTTCCTTTTTCTTCACACCCTCATGCATGGGACTTATTTTAAAGGTGATTTTCTTTCTTTCTTTTTTTTTTTTTAAAGATTTATTTATTTATGCATACAAGCTGGGGTATAGGCCAGAGATGCAGGGCAGCGAGAGGGTTCACCAGAGACAGAGTGGGGAGCAGGACAGGCAGATCGACGGACATACACTGCTGAGGGGAGCAGTGGGCGAGGCAGGAGAGGTCTGCCGCGCCATGTGGTGGTCTCCCTGGCTGACTGGGTGTCGAACTCGCGTCACTGCTGCCAACACCGCCACAACGCAGCGCCCAACCACTGTGCCACCAGGGAGGCCCTTAAAGGTGATATTTTGATGTTCCGCTTCCTATTGCCATTCCTAAAAGATTCCACAGCAGCATCCTAGGGTTTCCCCAGAAGGCAAGTTTCCTTCTTGTTCATAAATTGATCCTTGGTGGGAAGACCTTGGTTCTTTTTTAAAAAAAGAGCATTGGATTTTATCCCTGAAGTAGCACTAATGTTCTGTGAATCTGTGGTTTTAACCCAGCTGATATAAACGCAGGATTGAGGATGTCAGCAAATTTAAAGTGAAGGATTAACAAAATAAGGGTATAGTATCTGAAAGAAACTTTCTTATGGCGTGGGTAATTGAATGAGACTGAGTGAATCTGGCAAAGCTGAGCATTATTGAAGGTAGAATTTATTTCCTGAGCGCCACGAAAGTACTTAACACACGTGGCGTTCTAACAGTGCCTTTTAGAAAGCAAAGGACATTTCGATAACACAAATGTAGTTGGCATGGGTAATCTTTAGGAAAGAAGTGGAAGCTGAAAATGGGGCTCTCTTTTCTGACTTATGAGATGCCTGAAAGAAATGCATCTAAAATGAAACATTCTTTTCCTTAATAAATTGACTCTGGTCATTAAAAAAAAATATATTGAGTAAGTTTTTCCCTTAGGACATTGCACCTGAGCTTGAATTCAGGGAATTAGTGCCCCAGTCTACCTACTCAGCCCCCATTTTATGGGAAGAAGCTGCCGCTCAGGGGGCAGGAAGGAGGATGGCCCTAAAGCTCACCACCCACAGGAGATGGAGGCGGGCACCCTGGGGCCTTCCCCAGTGCTGGGCCAACCCTGGTGCTTCCTCTGGGCCTAAGTTCATGCTGCAGGGCCCCTGCTGTGAGGTGGGGGGACACTGGTGGTGCCCTTTGCCAGGCTGTGGGGGAGCAAGCAGCATTCTCCTACCACTTTTCTTCCATTTACATTTTTTATTTTGCTTGCCATTTTGCTTGGTATTTTCTGGAAAGATGTGCTTATTGATACTGCATGTGTATCAGAATGCAAGTTCACTGCAACACTTAGAAGAATGGAATGACGTCTCAAAAATCACAGAATCCTATAGGTGGTTGCTGACTTTCCCTTACACAAGAAATACCTGAACGTGACATCCAGTAAAGTTAAAAATGATGACTGAGGTTGAAACGGCAGTCTGGTTCTCTCCTGTCCCTGCCCTTCCCGTCCTCAGCCATCCGCTTGACCAACTTGGGAGGCTGCTTCTGTCTTTAAGAACTTTTCTAGAGAGTGTCTTACTGTATGCTTCTGTGTTGGGGTAAAAAACTGACTGCTGGGCAGTGGGTCCCCAATGATAACTTGGCATGCTAAAGAAGGCACGTGGCTTAATGTGACAGAAAAAACATTTGTGTAATAACCAGTGTCACCTTATTTTCAGGATTTGGATCAAACCTCACATCTGTGTGATGGCTTTTCCTGTTTATATTATGGGATTTGACTCTCTAGTATTTAACTTTTTGAGAGATACTGTGTGGATTTTATTTTCATAGGTAACACTTGTCGTGTTTTAGAATAAAGGTTGTGTATTCCTGTTACTTCTGAAGTCGCTCAGAGTAAATTAAAAATGGACCCAGTTACTTAAAGAAAAAAGCAAGACAGTCAAGGCAAGGCGTTTGGTTGTGTTTTCTGGGGTGCGGGGTCAGTCATGGGCCAGTCAGCAGGCCCTGCAGCTTCAGCCCGTCCTTCTGGGTCAGCCTGGCCATCGCTGTCCCACCAGCAGGAAGGGGAGAAATGAAGGGTCAGTGTTTCCTCTCAAACAAGCCAGGCCTGGATGACCCCTGGCCAGAGCTTGGGTCCAACACAAGCAAGGGCGAGCTGCCAGCCGGGAAGAAGGGACGGGGTTGGGGGGCTGCTCTCCTGCCTCGGCCTGGCCCTGCCCTACCCTCCAGCTGGTCTCCTCGGCTCCACAGCACATGGATGGGCTCTGTGCGCTCCCCCTCTTTTGTAAGTAGATGGTTAGAAGGTTTTGTGGGGAACGTGTGGGTGTTTATTTTTATGGAGGTCTGATTGACATGTCACACTTTATTGCAGCGTAATGACTTGATGTTTGTATATATGGCAGAATACGTAATGACAGTTTAAGTCCTGTTAATATCGCGTAACTGCAAGCATCTTTTGTTTCTTGTGATGAGAACAGTTAAGGTCCACTGTTAGCAACTTGCAAATACACAGCATGGAGTTGAGAGCTGTCATCCACGTGCTGTGTGTTACAGCCCCTGATGAATTTTATGGCTGCGGGTTTGTGCTTTGTACGCCCTCTGCCCATTCGCCCCACTCCCACCCCTGACCGCCGCTGCCGCCGCCGCGCCGTTCTGTGTCTGTGAGCTCAGGTTGAGTTTTTATTTATTTATTTATTTATTTATTTTAAAGATTTATTTATACATACAAGCTGGGGTACAGACCAGAGGCGTGGGGCGGCGAGAGGGTTCACCAGAAACAGAGTGGGGAGCAGAACAGGCAGATCAGAAATCCACTGCTGAGGGGAGCAGCGGGCGAGGCAGGAGAGGTCTGCCATGCCATGTGGGATTCTCCCCGGCTGGGCATCGAACTTGCATCGCGCACTGCGAACAGCTCCATAGCGCAGCACTCAACCGCTGCACCACCAGGGAGGCCCCCTCATATTGAGTTTTCAGATTCCACATCAAAGTGAAGTCATATGGTATTTGTCTTTTTTTGTTTATTACCTCTGACTTAATTCATTTAGCATAACACGCTCAAGGTCTATCCTTGTTGCAAATGTAAGATTCACTCTTTTCATGACTGAATAGTGTTCTGTTGTGTGTGTGTGTGCGCCCACACATATACCACAACTTCACTATCCATCCTTCCATTGGTGGGCACTTAGGATGTTTGCATATCTGGACTATTCTACATTGTGCTGCAGTGAACACGGGGCGCAGATATCTTTTTGGATTAATGTTTTTGTTTTCTTTGGATAAATACCCAAAAGTGAGATTGCTGGATCATACAGTAGTTCTAGTTCTAATTTTTCGGGGAACTTCCGGACAGTTTTCTGCAATGACTGCATATTTCCATAGTGACATTCCCACTGGTTCTGCACAAGGGCTCCCTCTTCTCCATACTGTTGTCAACTGTCTGTCATCTCTTGTCATTTTGATAGTAGCTATTCTAGCAGGTGTGAGGTGATAGCTCTCGGTGGCTTTGATTTGCATTCCGCGGATGATTAAGTGATGTCGGCTTATCTTTTCACGTGCCTGTTCGCCATTGCCATGCCGTCTTTGGAAAACTGTCTATTCAGATTTCTCTGCCTGTTTTTAAATTGGATTTATTTTTCTTTTCTGTTGATTTATTTGAATTCTTTGTATATTCTGGATATTAACGCCTAATCAGATACATGATTTGCAAAATTCTCGCCCATTCAGTGGTTGTCTTTTCATTTTGATGATAATTTTCTTTGCTGTGCAGAAGCTTTTTTGTTTGCTATTGTCCCACGTAATTATTTTTAGGTTTGTGGCCCTTGCTTTTGGAGTCAGGTCCAAAGAAATCCTAACACTGATATCAGGGAGCTTACCACTATGTTTTCTTCAAGGAGCTTTTTGGTCTCTGGTTGACTATTCAGATCTTTAATCCATTATGAGTTAATTTTTGTGGATAGTGTGGTCTAGTTTCATTCATTTCCATGTGACTCTGGTTTTCCTAGCACCATTTATTGAAGAAATTGTCCTCTCCCTACTGTAAATTCTTGGCTCATTTATGGTAAATTAATTGACTATATACACATGGATTTAATTCTGCACTTTGGTCCATTGAGCTATGTATCTTTTTTTATACTAATACCTAACTGTTTTGATTACTATAGCCCTGTAATATAATTTGAAACCAGGGACCATGATGCCTTTGGCTTTCAATCTTCTTTCTCAGATTGCTTTGGCTATTTGAGGTCTTTTGTGGCCCCACACAAGTTTGAGGATTTTTATTCTATTTCTGTGACAAATGCCACTAGAATCAGCAAATTGCATTGAATCAGCAGACTCCTTTTGGTTGTATAGATTTTTTAAACAATATTGATTCTTTCAGTCCATGAGTAGAAATATCTATTTGTATCTTCAGTTTTTTTCATCAGTGTCTTACAGTTTTCAGAGTATAGGTGATTCACCTCCTTGGTTAAGTTTATTCCTAGGTGTTTTACCCTTTTTGATGTACTTTAAGTGGGATTTTATTTTTAATTTTGCTTTCTGATAGTTTTTTATTAGTGTATAACAAGTAACAGATTTTTGTATATTGGTTTATATCCTGCAATTTTGCTGAATTCATTTATTACATGAATGCAATAAGCACATTCCTTTTACTGGCCATATAGTATTCCACAACAAGGACAAAACACTCTGTTTAGCCATTTCCTTCTTAATGGATAGTTATTTGGTTTCCATCATTTGCTCCGAGAGCCAGTTAGGCAGTGTCCACTGTGCTACACTGCCCTTTGCATACTCACCTGGAACTTCTGTGGGAACTGGGCCGTCAGGATTCGCCTGCAGTTTGGTTAACTTTTATTTTACTGCCTCCCCACTGAGTGGATATACCAGCTTTCCCTTCAAGTGTTAGGGTCTGAGCACTTGCCTCCCCATCACAGCCTGCTTGCTGACTCCTGCAGTTTAATTCTGACAACGCTGGAGGGTAGCCACGTTCCTCCTTCTCCTCCCCTCTCCCCAAAGAGAAAAATGAAACACTAGCATGAAAGTTCTTTGGAGAAATATTTATTATTGAGTGGATGCATTGGAGCAGAACATTTTTTACAAAACCACTCAAGTTCCCAGCTTTGTTTTATAGCCAGCATATAATACTAATTTATTTCTACTTAGTTACCCCATTTAGTAACAATTTAAAATCTGCGGTTTAAGATGATAGTTCAAGATGAAACCGAATTATGTGAAGGAAATTATGTAAAGGAAATGAAAGTTACCGTTTGATTTAGAACCTGCTGCCTGGAGCAAGATTGCCTTTGAGGAATTTATGATCGAAAGAATGTGATCCCCGCATTTCCGAAGTGGGTTTGTTCACATCTTGAAAAGAGTCCTCAAAGTTAGGGTGACTCCGCCCTCCTGAGAGCAGGGGGGGATTTATTGGGGTTGCAGCAACTTAAGATGCATGGCTCTAAGTTTGAACTTGCAGAAACTGGGACCATTTCTGTAGACATTTTCACAGTAACCGTAGATAAAGCTTATTCGCATAGTCAGAATGTTTACTTCTCTGCTTATAAGATATTTATAATCACCTAGGCATTTGTAGATAGCTTTATTTTCTGGTGTGTCTTGCTTTTAAATCTTTAAATTGCATTTTTCAAAAGCAAGAGAAATGTCTCCAGGTCTTAGGCGATGGATTTAATTTGTCAGCCTTTCTGCCCTACCCCCACCACTACCCAGAAACTGAAATGTATTATTACTTTGCTTGGCCAAGCAAACTAATTTTGTCCAGATTGAAAGGTTATGAAATGTATACAGTACGGGGCTCCCGAAAGTAAGACAGCACATGTGAATTCAAGAAGCTGTTTGTTATGAAGCTCTTTTCCTCTCTGAAAGGAAAGTCGTTTTAAGCGGCGTGCAGCGGATCTATGAAAAAGGTCGAGTATTATTTTACAATAATTTTAGACTTTCATGGCTGGAAATTAAATGCAGCAGTTTTAGAGGTTTGTTTTACTTGAACTTTTACAAGCTCAGGCCATGTTTTTATTAAAAAATCGGACTCGGCACCTTAGATGGAGCACAATACCAGATGCGCTGCCCCAGTGGGCGCGGCCACCTGCTCCCTGGGATCCAACGCTCCTGGGGATGCACAGAGGCGCGCGGTACCCGGATCTTCTGAGTTATCAGGTTCTTGGAACAGCGAGGCTCCCAGGCCGCGGAAGGCTGAGAATTTTGGAGCATCTCTAACCACTTACTTGAAAAAGCTGGGGTTCACGTGATGACCTTCTGCTTTCAAAATGACAGCAAAGCCAAGGCAGGACTGGAGAGAGTCTGGGGCACTGGGGAGAAGCAGGAGCCGAAGGACTAGCCCAGAAGCTACACCCCCCCACCCCCAGGACTTTGCCAGTGGCAAGTGGCAGTCACCTCATTTACAGAGCATCTCTTTTTTAAGTTCCTCTTTTTAAAAAAATCTTGTTTCTAATATTACTCATCCTTCTCCTCTGCTTTGTTCCTGCCGCCCTGCCCTTGCTTGGTGTCAGTAGGAACAGGGCCCCCATTTCAGGGTTTAACTAGAGGGGTGGACCCCGGTGGTGTTGAAACCAGGGGCACATTCTGGGGGCTGTGTAGGGAGCCATTTCAGCCTCCTTGTGGACTCTTTACTGGGACTGATCGGCCCAGCCAGTCCCTGTGGTGGGCCTCGGGGCCCTCCCTTCAGAATCGCCCCTCCGATGTCCATGATCTTACTGGATTGGAGCCTTGTCCCAGACGGAGCAACCCCCAGGGCAGAGAAAACCACAGTGTCAAACTTTGGTGGTTTTGCCCTTTTTTTTTTTTTTAAAGGTTTACTTATGCATACAAGAACTGGGATGTAGGCCAGAGGTACAGGGGTGAGAGGATTCATCAGAGACAGAGTGGGGAGCAGAACAGGGGGAGCCACTACTGAGGGGAGCAGCTGGGAGACAGGAGATGTCTGCTGCGCCCTGTGGGTCAGCTCCCTGGCCAGGGACCAAACTCATGATGCTGTGGTTGGTGATAGCTTCATAGCGCTGAGACTTTAACCCCTGAGCCACCAGGGAGGCCCTGGGCAGCCAGGTAGTTTCCAGCTGTCTAGTCGAACTTGAAGGAGGATTAACCTGTCAGCTGGTCATTAAGGTGCAGATGAAGGTGTGACTCAGGCACCTGTGCTGAAAGGGGACTAGGAGTTGAGTGACACTGATGTAATAGAACTTCTGTTTCCCTGAACTGATAAAAGTGAACCAGGTGTGTTTACACATATGAAAATGGAAAGCAGGAGACTGAGGTTGGCCTCGATCTCATTCTAGCAGTAAGTACTGTTTATCTGTGGACACAATTTTTTTTAAAGATTTATTTATGCATACAAGCTGGGGTGCAGGCCAGAGGTGTGGGGGGTGAGAGGATTCACCAGAGACAGTGGGAAGCAGAACAGGTGGATCTATTGAAGTACACTGCTGAGGGGAGCAGCGGGGAAACAGGAGAGGTCTGTTGCGCCATGTGGGAAGCTCCCTGGCCGGGGATCGAACTCGTGCTGCAGTGGCTGTGGATAGCTTCATAGTGCTGTGCTTAACCTGTCGCGCCACCAGGGAGGCCCTGTGAACACAATTTTAGAAGCCCCATTCATCTCTCTAAAAGATGAATGGCCAGTGGATTTCAGGCTTTACATGTAATATTTTTTTTCCAAAATTTGAAACAATTGTGGTTAGATCTATTTTGTACAGTTGATAACTGCAATGATAGATCAATTGACAATAAAAACATTTTAATATTGAGGCTTTGTGGTGACATCAAATAAAAATGTCTGGCTTTGCGGCCATATGTTTACCGTAGACAAGTGAAACAGGAAAGTTAGGACTTGCACACCTAAAATGACTATTTTAAGGATGAAATACTGGGGGTGAAATGGAATTTTGTGGAAGGAGAAAAAAGAATGACAACCTCTGACTTCAGAAGGTCATTTGAGTGCTTTTCTTTTTACTAGTTGGCTTGGGTGTTTTATTGTTTCTTTGTGATGGCCATTCAATGAGGGCTTTTTAACGTTAATGTAATCTTGGCATCCTGCTGTGTTCTTTGCATCAGACAATCCTGAAAATATTTTTGCGCATACCAAGTGATATTTAAAATAACAATCTGCAGAGTGATAATCCATTACTTTGAAGTCTTCTAGTAACATGGGCGTTAGAAACCAGGAAGTATTCACTCATTCTAAAAATCTAATTGGAAGAGATTATTTCTTGAGATGTTGTCATTTTTGCTTACAATTAGAAAAAGGAAACCCTTTTCTAAGCATACCGGGTTTGTTTTCAGTATGACAAGTCCACTAGGTATTGGCAGCAGAGACATTGGGCCAGAATAAATGTACAGTAAATTCATTGAAGTAAAGTAATACTGTCTATACATCACTTATTTACTTGGTTGAATGCTTCTGTCTAGTTCCCTCCGCTTTGCTCACACTGACTTAATCTGTGTTCGGGTTTTCTGTGCCTGAGGTTGCTCAGTTGTTGCTGCTGCCGCCACTGGTTTGTTTCTTTCAGGATCGAGGTGGGTGCTTTTATATAAAATGTTCTGTTTAATTCCTTCTCTGGCAGTTCTTTCCTGGATTCTTTGCTTTGCATAATTACACCTGCAATGGAACCAGCACCCTAAGTCACCAAGAAAACCCTACTCTCACATCACATGATCTTCCAGTCTAGCCAACAAACACAACCCAGGCGGGAACCACCAGCCCTGACATCTAACCCCCGGCTCAGGGCATATTTCTGACACTGAAACTCCTAGGAGTTTAAAGCGCTCTCCCTTCCCGGGCCCGCCCGCTCCTGTGCCACCGCCCACAGGCCTTGGGAGCCTGCGAGTGCCTTACCAATGGATGCTGGTGGGTTACATACCCTGTGGCACTTTGATTCCTTTGATTACATTGAAAGAGCGATGTATTAATCGTACTTAAAATATCGATGTCTAGGGCCTCCCTGGTGGCACAGGGGTTAAGTCTCAGCACTATGAAGCTATCGGCAGCCACTGCAGCACGAGTTCAATCCCCAGCCAGGGAGCTTCTCACAGGGCTCAGCAGACCTCTCCTGCCTCACCCGCTGCTCCCCTCAGCAGTGGATTTCAGTCATTCCGCCTGTTCTGCTCCCCACTCTGTCTCTGGTGAATTCTCTCACCCTCCCGCCCCCCACACCTCTGGCCTACACCCTAGTTCTTACATGCATAAATACATCTTTAAAAAAAAGAGAGAAATTTGAAAGAATACATGAAATCTTGGAAAATCTTGCGAGGGAAAACAGATCCGTCCTTAAGCCCATGAAAGGAGCCCAACATCACCAGCCACCAGGGAAACGCAGTCAGACGCACAGGGTGGCGCCATGTCACTCGCTTGGAGAGGCTGCAGTAAGACGGAAACCCGAGAGCCAGTGTTGGCCTGGATGTGGCGAAACTGGAGCCCGCCTGCGCCTCTGCGGGGCGAGAAATGGGGCCCTGGCTGGGATGAGTCCGACGGCCCCTCACAAGATTAAACTGAGTCACCAGGGGTCCCACAGTGCTACTGAGGGGTACCTACCCCAGTGATACCCCGTGAAATGCTGGGATTATGTCCGCCTCTGTAGACGTGATATGCCATCAGATTTTCTTGAGTGCGTTTAATGGAAGGAAAATGTAAAAACGCACGCTTAAAAATATGCCCTCTTGTTTTATTTTACTCCCTACCGCAGCCTGCTGTAGCCTCTTCATGTGTTCTGCCACTTTACATGTCTGTTTTCCATCATTAATCAGACCCCAGTTTTTTCATCTGCTAAGGGTGCAGCATATTTATCCACAGCTGAAGTAACAGGGGCTGGTGAGACCGTTCACACCCCACCTGACATTTCTAAAATCTGCTTTCTCTCAGCCCTTACCACAGAATCACCCCAAACTACCTCACCATGGCCATGTGGGAAAAGTGATGGATGGGCAAAAAAAAATCTACAGGTTTCTTCATCTATCTGAAAATATGAAAATAGAATGTTTCCATTTGGTATGAGTGAGAGGTGAGTTTTTGGGTCTGTGGATGTGATCATCATTAATTGATATGGAACAACTTTTGAGTGTCCCCAGACTCAAAAAGTAACCTCCTAAATCACACCAAACAGGAATGTTCTACTTCAGGTAGCGGGAGAAACCTATATTAGGGGAAAAGTTCTTTTTGTTTGTTTTATTGGGTTTTTAAAATAATTGACTTTTGCATGGGAAGAAGCCTTCTTAGCAACTATTATTTTATCCTGTATGCTCCTGTATACTTTCCAGAATTTATGCCATAAACATGAGTTACTTGTAGAGTAAGAAAATTAACTTAAAATTTTGTTTGAGAGAACTGTAGATTATGCAAAACTATATAAAACTTTCACCCACTTCCTCTTATGTTAAGCTCTCATAGAGCCATAGTACACTGATCAAAATTCAGCTTGGAACAATTATTGTATTGGGGGGCTTCCCAAGACCACCCACAGGGCTGTTCGTGGCTGTGACTGATCACAATGAAAGGATACAAAGCCAAATGGTGAAGGGTCAGGTATTGGGGGACCCCCGAGGAACTAGCCGTCCCTTGCTGAGTCTCTCCCGCTCCCTGCTGTGCACGCAGATGCACTGGACTCCCACAGCATGGAATTGGGACACCTGTGAAATACCCAGGGCCCACTAGACACAGGGCCCAGGGTTTTAACTGAGGGCTGGAGGAGTAGGCACCACTGCCCAGCTCATACCAGAAGTTTAGATCCCAGGAGATAGCCGATGTTTAGCATAAACCAATAGTCCAAAGAGCAGAAACCACCCTTACCAGTTAGGGAAGATTGAGAATATCCCCCAAATCGAATTCCCAGAAGCCAGGCAAGGGTCGGCCTCGCACGCAGACCTTTCTTCTCGGGTAGCAAGAGTGTACGTCTACCATGCGTACACTCTTTTCTGCAGAACTCTTAGCCAAAGTTGCAACTTACTTCAGCTCTGCTAGTCTTCTCGCTCCCGTCCTGTTTCTGTCTGAGACCCAATGGGCTGTCACCCTGCTGTGTTGTCACACGTCTCCGAGGTCTCTTCCAGGTGGGCAGCCATCCCTCCCCTTTCCTTGCCTTGTTTACACCCTTGACCTTTTGAAGAGTCAGGTCAGCTGTTTCGCAAGCTGTCTCCCATGGGGTCTGTCTGATGTTTTCTCATGAGTAGGTGGGGCCTGTGCATTTGGAGATGATGCCTGGGGTGACGGGCTCTTCTTAGTGCACCCATTGGGGCTCCACGATGTCTGTCTGTTCCACTGTGCAGACCTTGACCTCCAGACTAGCCCCCCCCCCCCCGCCCCGGGGTGGTCCGCTGCAAACTCAATGTTCTTTCTCCCTTTGCAATTACTAAACAGGGAGATATTTTGAGACCTGCCTTCACTTCCTGTGGTGGTGGTAGGAATCTTACCACTTGGTGCTTCATTTTCTGGATTGTAAATTAAAGAAGAATGCTTAATTTACAGTGGCTACATGGCTAAGTGTTCTGCATAAAGCTT
The DNA here is from genome assembly GCA_004024925.1 of Scalopus aquaticus. Classification (NCBI taxonomy): domain Eukaryota; kingdom Metazoa; phylum Chordata; class Mammalia; order Eulipotyphla; family Talpidae; genus Scalopus; species Scalopus aquaticus. Next base: position 47,175 of record PVIJ01005949.1, on the reverse strand, counting down.
CCAGAACAATGCCTGGTGCACCATCCATACTCAGAAGGCTGTGTGGAGAAAAATAGTCTTTACTTCATGGGGTGATCAATGTTTAAAATTATTTTACATACCCAGCTGTGCATTTGTGCATCTCTATTCCTTTGTACAAGCAGACGACAGGTGATGAGAAGAGTTGGAGGGGGTGTGGGAATAGGAACCCTCCTATATTGCTGGTGGGCATGGAAAATGGTGCAGTCACTTGGGGAAACCATCTGACAGTTCCTCCAAAGGTTAAACATGGAGTTAAAATATGACCCAGGAATTCCACTCCTCATATCTGCCCAAGAGAAATGAAATATGTCCACATGAAACTTGTGCATGGATATTTGTAACATCATTCTTTACAAAAGCCAAACAACCCAAATCTACATCAATGGATGACTAGATAAGTAAAATGTGGTCTCTCCATACCGTGGAATAATATTCAGCCATAAAAAAGAATGAAGTACTGATAACATGCTATGGTATGGATGGACCTTGAAAACATGCTCAGTGGACAAAGCCCAGGCACAAAAGACCACATTGTCCAATTTCATTTATATGAAATACACAGAGCAGACCACTCATAGAGCCACAAGTACGTTAATGGTTGCCGGGGAACAGGGTGGGCAGCGATTGCTAATGAGTAAAGTGTTTCTTTTTGGGGATGATGTATATGTTCTGGATTTGGATAGTGGTGATGTTTGTACAACTCAGAGAATATACTGAGACCACTGAATCTTAGATTTACAGAGGTGACCTTATGATGCCTGGATGCCTGAATTATATCTCAATAGTGTGCTATTTTTATTTTTTTTTAAAGATTTATTTATACATTCAAGCTGGGGTACAGGCCAGAGGTGTGGGGTGGCGAGAGGGTTCACCAGAGACAGAGTGGGGAGCAGAACAGGCAGATCAGAAATACACTGCTGAGGGGAGCCGTGGGCGAGGCAGGAGAGGTCTGCTACACCTCAATAGTGTGCTATTATTAAAAATATAGGTGGTACAGAAATTGAGAAGTCTTTATCAGAAGGCATGTAACAAAGAGATACACTATAAAATATAATGAGCATCTCGATGGAATAAGATTTCCACATTAGCAAGCTTGACAACTCATACAGCCCCTCACAGGTAAATCATCTGGGCCAAGTGCAGAGGGAGTGTGGGGTCGGAGGGGCAGAAGAAGGAGAAGGCTGCTGAGATTGTGGGGCCAGAATTTCCTCATCCTTGCCTTGGTGTGGGCTGTGGAGACACGGCCTGTCTTGTAAGGAGGGTGGCACATGCTTATTTCGGGTGGGGACCACATTTCATTCCTCTCTGCCATATTCTGTCTCCAAGCCCTGAGCGCAGGACCTGGTCAGCATTCCATAGATGTCTGTTGCAATGAAATGAAGTAATTTTTCTGTCAACATATCCACCATTGGGAGAGGTGAAAAATTGAGAAAATGAATAGAATGTGTTTAACTTATTTTCACCCTCATTTTATTGAAGCTCTCTGTAAAAATAAACCCATGTGGACGGTAATTGATTGAGTGATAATTTCTAAGTAGCAAAGTGTTAAAGTAGATAAGTGCCTCCTACTGTGGAGAAATTGCCTGGCCAGAATCTGAACCGCTGAGGTGTTTATTTTAACACTGGGAAGCATTTATTGCTCCAAACTTGTTTCCATTCATGCACAGCATCTATCGCACCAGATGTGCCGCGTCTAAACTAGATGTGGTTTAGAAAACGCAGTGATCCCTTTATCAGGTGAATTTCTATAATATAGCTTTCGTTTTTATTTATTGCCTGTTTCTTCAGCCTCTCTTCCCTCGAAAATAAAGCGAAGGTTGTAATGTGGCTTATTTTTTTTAACGTACACAAAAAATAGTAGGGTGTATTTTTCTCAAGTAGAAATAGCTTGAAATTAAATTTTGAATATCTCAGAATGAAACTTGGACTTGGTCTTATTAACAGTGAGACAGCCGCAGTTCTTCCTCCACACTGATCTACTCCTCCCCACTTCATTAATTCAAAGTTTGTCATGGGGGCAGAAGGAGGGAGAAACATGCTTCCCTGGTCCTGGTGGGCGTGGCCCCCCAGAGGCGGGGCTTTCGGGCCGTGTGACTTTTGGGGAGGGCATTGCTTTCTGGTGGGTGTGGCTTCCCAGAGGACATGGCTTTGGGGGCGTGGCTTCCAGAGGGCGTGGGTTTGTGGGTGTGGCTTTGGGGGCGTGGCTTCCCAGAGGACATGGCTTTGGGGGCGTGGCTTCCAGAGGGCGTGGGTTTGTGGGTGTGGCTTTGGGGGCGTGGCTTCCCAGAGGACATGGCTTTGGGGGCGTGACTTCCAGAGGGCGTGGGTTTGTGGGTGTGGCTTTGGGGGCGTGGCTTCCAGTGGGCGTGGGTTTTGTGGGTGTGGCTTCCCAGAGGCGGGGCTTTTGCATCTGATGAAACTGCTTGAGTCCTCTCCACAGCTAGCTGCCTCGGTGACTTTGCAGAGGTTATATGATGTCTGCAGTTTCCACAGCTACACAGTATTATGGACTGTTATCACCGGGCTATCTGGCTATCCATCCCATCCCTGTGACTTATTCCTGAAGAAATCAGGAATAATAGTGCCTACTCGGAGACAAGAAGAAGAAACCAAACGCTAAATTTGATGCACCAGGGACACAGCAGGTGTTCAATGAAAATTAATCCCCTTCCTCCAACACTACACGCAGGGCTCATGGGTGCGTGCATGGGGGGCACCGTGCTTCTGGTCCTGCTTATCCTGCCCTGTCATGGGCTCTGCTCCGATGTCCCCTTGGGGGGATAGATAGCTGTTGCCTGTGACCGCAGTCCCCACCTCCCCCCCAGGACCCTGTGTCCAGGCGTCTCCTGACCCCTGCCCTTGTCTGTCATCTCATGCTCCCTCTAAAACTTAAACCTCGCAAGGTCAAGAACTTGTTTACTGCTGCATCCCTAGAGCTTGGACCAGGCAGGGGCTCAGTAAATGTTTGTTGAGTGAGTGGATGCATTTAGCAAACACATTCAAAGCTGTTTTGACTGTTTCTCCTGAATCCTCAGTTTCTTAGAAGAGATTGATCTTCCTGACCTCAATTTCGCCAGTCGTGGTTTCTCTAGAGATGAGGTTTGGTGGTTCCAGACACGGCAACTTTATATTTCAAGCAGTTACTGCTGGAACTTTCTATGTTTTGGAGATATATCAAAATAGATTCCAGAGGGATTAATGAGTTAAATATAAAAACCTGAGATAGGAGACAACCATCAAGTGGCTATTTAGTCATGCTTTTGATGAAGTAAGACTTACTAAGTTTAAAGATAATGGGTCCATTATTTTATAGAATTTTAAATGATTTTAAATATTGAATGGAACTGTTGAAAATCCAGTAATAAATTAAAAGAAAAATAATCAGGGCCCCAAACTAAATGACAGTTAACTAAACTGGGCTTTTTAAAAAAGTGTTGGTTTCAGGTGTTCAATAAAGTGATTGGTTGTTTGGTATCCACTGTGGAATAATCACCAACCTTCACCATGCAGACTGGACTTTTAGAATTTACTCTGGGTCAGCTCTGCATTATGGACTATTATCACGGGGCTATCCATCCCATCCCTCTGATTTCTCTACCGCATAACTCCACGTTTGGACCTCTTAACTTCCTTCACCTGTTTAGCAGACTCAACCTCGACTCCTGTCTGGCAGCCACAGTTAACAACAGGTCAAGGGTCAGTGGCAGGAACCATCCTGGGCTTATTCCTGGGGCTAGTGAGGATGTAGGGTTTCTCTGGGCTTCTCCTGTCCCACTCCTGCCTTCTGCCTTTCCACCTCTGGCTTTGGGATGAGGTGGGACAGAAAAAAAGTAGCTCAAGAAAGAGGCGAGAAGGCATCTTGGTATTTGTACTGCTGAATTAGGAATACCTGCGCACCCAGGTGTGAAATGGCAGTTTGACCAAGACCTGAGCCATCTGGGATGAGCTTTTAAACAAGCTCCCGTAGCAGGGAAGGCTTCTAAAAACATCGCTGACCTGTTTTCACACAGTCGTGTCTTGCTTTCCCTGGCATCTTGTTAACCCAAATGTGTGCTAGTCGGCACGGGGTCCTGGATCCACAATCTGCACAGACAGGGACTCCATACGTGTGATGTCAATTAGCGCAGTGCTGTGAAAGGACGTCGGCCTGTGCTGGTAAATTAATAAATTGAAGGTCATCAAAGTACTTTACCACCAGGGGAAGCACGTGTGTGTGTGTGTGTGTGTGTGTGTGTGTGTGTGTGTGTGTGGTTTCACATGCTAGTAAATCTTAGTTCCTATTCACTGGTTTTCTGATTTCAAAATACATTAGCCATTTCATGCTCTGGCTCATACCCACCTCGTAACTCGAGGTGAGGGAACTCGATCCCTCGATGTGGTTTTCTCTTAACTAGGTGATTATTGGTGGTGGGTGCTAGTTGGGCGTTCATGCATTTTTTTCCCCTTCCATTTTTCTCTTTTTTGCTGCGGACCATGTTCCATTGCCTGATGATATACTTCCTGGAACGGGCTACATTTTAATGCTTTTTCAGGGTGTTAATTGGATCTGGGGGTGGCTTCAAAGGACTGCTGTTGGTATGGTATGTGCTATTTATGTCTTTCTGACTCCTGGAAGCAAGGTCATCTGAGACAGATCCCATTTTAGAAAGTTTCACGTCTATTGCCATTTGTATGTCCTTTAAAACTAAAACCATTCACAATCTGAATACCAGAAGTGCTCAGTCCCCTTTACAGTGTGGTTTTAAAATTGAGGGATTCCCACCAGATGTTCCAGCTCCTTCCATGTGAGGTACCCTGGATGGAGTAGTGGTTCCCAACAAGGTTGTCCCCATACTTCTGAAAAACCAACCAACCAACCTGGCTTTTTGGAGACATAATCCGCATACCATACAATTCAGCATTTAAAGTGTTAATTCAGTTACTTCAGTGGGTTACAGTATGTGCGGCCATTTCATAGCCAGATGTAGGACATGTTCCTCCCCCAAAGAGAAACCCTGTCTCCATTAGCAGTCACCCACTCCCACCCCCTTTCCAGCCCTGGGCAACCTCTATCACTTTTTATCTTTGTAGATTTGCCTAATCTGGACATTTCATGTAAACATGTGTGGCCTTTTGCGTCTGGTTTCTTCTACTTCGAATAAGTGAGAGGTCTATTTTCATTGGTTTCTTTACCTCTTCTGTAATCATCATTTTGCATTACTATCTTTAACCTCAGTGCACACATAACCAAAGGGAAGTCAACATAAACATAGGATCTAAACATAATGAAACAAACAATATATTTCATAATATAAACTGACAATCTAAACATAATAAAACCAGAAATAAAAGTAGTTCAAGTGCAATAATGTGCATCTTACCACACGCTCATATCCGGCTGTTAGGAAGCCATGGTCATCTGAGGCACCTTGTGTTGGCCAGGACAGTGCGATCTTGTGGGAAACAACCCTGCACTTTGAACTTCACTCATCTCATCTTGATTTAATGGAGTGTCAAAACCGTCCAGAAAGGACTTTTTACATTTATATGTAAAAATGAACCCAGGTTCTTGTGTCACTTGTGAGCAGGCTTTTCATCTATAGGAGTGACCAATGGGACCAGAGAAAGTGGCTTGAATGGGGATGAGCCTGGCTGTGCAGGCTTGGCCTTGTACCCCAGGGACAACCTGAGCCCCTGGGTCTCGGAGCACTAAGTTCTGGTCAGGGGGACAAGCCCAAATGGATTTCAGATTTTTCCCCTAGGGGGCAGTCTTGCACCCATGGAGGACCCCTGCTCTGCATTAATGCTGAGTCTCTTACAGAGCTTTCTTTTTTCTCCTTGAACTATTCAAATTGTTGGTCATACATGCATAAACACGAGGAAAGCTGTGCCCTTCTTCAGGCATGGCGAAAGGGAATGCTCTCCCTGTGATGGTCCCAGGCCCAAGGCCCCGTAAGGCCCTCTTCTGTTCAGAAATGTTGCGTTATCAGGCCAATCCCAGTAAGTCACCCCTTAGCGCCCCGAGCATACAGTCCACCTTCTCAGAGTGTATGTCTTGAGCTTTAACTGAGAGAGAACATGTTGGTTCAGGGGCACAGCATTGTGGTTAGATATTTGTCCACACTGGGAGGTGATCACAATTCGCCTTGTGATGCCCGTGCCCATGCAGAGTTACAACCCTCTTTCTGCATCTTCTCAGTGACTGCGGTATGTTATGGTATCTTTACTTTTGGGCAGCCTCCGAGAGTCCCTTTTGCTGGACCTAGGATGTGCAGGCTCGGGAGGGTCCGGCAAGCATCATCTTCGTGGCTGCGGACTGGGTGCTGTTACAGCCGTGGTCCCCACGGCGTACCCGTCACCACTTGTGGACAGCGATCTCAAAAACCTACAAATCCTCCTGTAGTTGTTTATGTTGACAGCTCGCAATTTTTGTTGAAAGTTTAAATAATTGCAAAGGATGTCGTTTTCAACTTAGGATAATTTTTTTTTCCTAAAGATTTATTTATTCATACAAGCTGGGGTGTAGGCCAGAGGTGGGGGAGGTGAGAGGATTCATCAGAGACAGAGGGAGGGGCAGAACAGGTGGATCCACTGAAGCACACTGCTGAGGGGAGCAGCGGGCGAGGCAGGAGAGGTCTGCTGTGCCATGTGGGTCAGCTCCCTGGCCCGGGATCGAACTCGTGCTGTAGTGGCTCTTGGTAGCTTCATAGTGCTGAGACTTAACCCACTGCACCACCGGGGAGGGCCACTTACAATAAATATTGATGTAGCAGCTCTTTCTAAATGTGTCCAGTGAATCTAAATGCTGGATTTACTTCAGGCCTACCATCATCCATTAAAAAAAATCAGAAAGTTCTTTAATAGTCAACACTGTTATTTTTTCTCCTTGAACTCATATTGCATTCTAGCTCCCCCATTGAATTTCGTGCTGATGGACCACATTTTTATACTGTAAAATCTCTTTTAGGCACTTTAGGTTATTTCTCTGCAATAAAACTGTCATTTTCTGTGAATACAAGACTCTAAAGACAAAAACATTCCTTTGGATTGAGTTCGTATAGTTGTCAATGCTATACATTATTTCAAAGCAAATACGTTGTGATTTTTACAAATACTTTTTAACCATAACTAAATTTTTCTTGGAAATATACCTCTGAATGAAATGAATGGGAGCATTTGCTTAAGTTCATTTATCTGTGGATGAATAAGACGTTGATAGAACATGGCAGTTCAGTGAATTCTCTTTATACCTACACATATAACCAATGAGAAACATGTATTAATGTCAGTCAACTTATATACCAAAAATTATTTTGCTCTCAATCATATTTTTTTGACTCATGTACCGGTTAATAACTCAATTAGCCCCTCAGTTTTATCCAATGTAAAGAACCGGAATCCACCTGATTTATTAAAGGATTATTAATAGGGTTAATATCTGAAGATACTTAAGAGACTTAACTATGACTTACCAAATTGTTAGATCTGTTAATGCTTTATTTAGAGAGACCCATTTATATCTTCTTTTTTTAAAGATTTGTTTATGCATACAGGAGCGGGGGTGTAGGTCGGAAGTGTGGGGGAAGGGGAGCAGATTCACCAGAGACAGAGTGGGGACCAGAACAGGTGGATCTACTGAAACACTGCTGAGGGGAGCAGTGGGGAGACAGGAGAGGTCTGCCGCGTCATGTGGGTCAGCTTGGCCGGGGATTGCATTTGTGCTGCAGTGGCTGGTGGTAGCTTCATAGTGCTGAGACTTAACCCTGAGCCACCAGGGAGGCCCCAGTTGCATCTTCTTAAAAATAGTTGAGAAAATTGAAATAGTTAATTTTAATACTCCTCATCAACATACTACATATTTTAAACAAAATGATTTTATCTGGTGTTTTACAGATTCTTTCATTTTAGTTCTCTCATTACGGGAAGCACCTGCCCCTGAACGGGTGGGCACAGCCAGTCACATTGGTGCCCCAGTTAGGAATCCGCCTTCCTCTTCAGTTCCCGGAAACATGCCAGCCTATAGCCCCGGCACCAAGTCTCACTTTATTCCCCTTGAAGGTGGATGAGCCAGGTGTGCGGTTTGTCCCCCGCAGGATGTCAGGTGCCCCCATCTCAGAGAGTTCTCTTCTGCGTGTTTCTGGGAGGGAAACTTCTTGAATAGCGGCTAGACTGTGCAAGAGACAAGATGGCAAGTGCAAACTGCCAGCAGCCTACCATCTCCCCACCCCCCAGCCTGGAGCGCACCTCAATCCAGAAGAGCGTGGCGGGCTCAGACACCAGCCTCTGTGCTGCCCCGGAGGGCCCTAGTGGGCGGCAGCCGAGGGCCAGCGAGTCTGATGGAAGCACCTGCTGACTGAACGCTTGTTGCACATCTGCCTCTGCCAGCCCCTTGGGCCTGGTTAGACCCTGGCAGGGTGGGAGCCCTCTTCTAGTGAGTGGGAGGCAGAGGCTGTGGATGGGGAGCTTTAAAACAGCTGGGTGTCCCTCCAACCCCGCCCCCCCTTCCCAAGGCTGCTCCTGTGCGGACAGCAGAGGCCTTGGGACTTCTCCCTTTACAGGTATTCACACCTGTCTGGCCTTGGAAAGATGTTTTACCCCGGTTTGAAGACGTCTGTAGCTCAGGGCACTTGTGGACCCTCAGTCTTTGAAAGCCCAAGACTGCAAAAAATCGTGTGCCTCGTCTCCCTCCCCTTCTCCGCCCTGTCCTGCCAGGAGGATTGCAGGGGTGCGGACACCTGCCCGGCCTGCCTGAGACTGGGAGGAGCAAGAGGAGAAGCCGTGGAAGAGACGGGCAGTGTGGACTGGGGCCATGCGTGGGTGGCTGCCAGGCAGGCCGGCCCCCTGCAGGAGGCACCTTCTGCCCACACACGGTGGGTCTCTAGGTTGCAGGGAGTGGCCGAGGGGATGTAGCGCCAGCCGGGCACCAGGGCAGATTCCCTCTGATCCGGGCAGACGGGTCAAGGACCAGTCCTGGAGCCCTCTGCGGCTTCTGCAGGCTTCTGATGATCTTTTGCAGTGGGCAGCCAGGTGCGGGGCAGGCTGGGGGGCCAGGAGGCAGGCAGGCCTCCTGGCCCCCGGCAAAGCTTCACTTTTGGGCTCTCTGGCGTCATCTCGTGGCCTCTGTTGCTGCTGCTTCTGCTGTGCGCTCCTCTCTCTCTGACGCCGCCCTTAGAGCGTCTCCCAGGCCCGGTGCCCACGCGCACGCACACGCCCCACGAGGCGCAGGGGCAGGGCCGCAGGTGCCCGCCATCCACTCTAAGGGCGGGAGGGCGGGAGATCCTGATGCCTCCTTCATTTACCCTACAGGGGATGGCTGCAAGGGGAAGCTTCCAGCCAGGTCAGGGTGGAGCCTTGGCTCCCCGGGGCGCAGGTGTCCCCATGTGTCCGGGAAAGGACTCTTCCCGCTTGCGCTGTGTGCACGAGTGGGAGCCCCCTCACCAGCCTGGCAGCATGCCCGGCCCCGGGCAGAAACAGCTGGTGCCGGCGTCTCGGGGGCTGCCTGGGCCATCCAGCCACCAGCACATGGGAACCTACGGCCCCACAGGAAGTTGGGGGCCCTTTCTGCCGGAGAGGAGGCCTCAGGTCTTCTAGGAAGCTAGCGTGAGCCACCAGCCCTGTGTGGCTTGTTCTCCCGGTAACCCAGAGGGAGCTCAAGGGTAATTTTCTGATAATCCTGCTTATCTCATCAGAGGTATAAAATAAATAAATGAAAATGAAGGGCCAATGTAAAGGGTAAAATCTGGTCTGTTGAACAAGTCGTAGAAAAGAAATACTTAGAAAAATCAGACTTAGAGATGAGGCCAGGGACTTCTGGGCGGCGACAGAAGAGTAAGATACAAGACAGGAGAATAATGCAGCAATAGTGGGTGCACGGGGACCAAAGTGCCCTCCTGGGACAAGCCCTGGCCCGTTTCGGGGCGATACTGTGGTTTCCAGCCTGTCAGCTTAAAAAAAACTCTTTACAATTGCTTAGGAATCAATACCAACAGATGTGGTCAATGTAGTCTGGTTTTCTAATTTCTAATTTTCAAATACATATTTCTGAAACGTAAAGGGCTTTGAAGCTCGTTGTTCAGCCGTCTCGCTGTCCTCCGTGGCCTTTCTGGAGGAGGAAGGGGCTGGCGATACAAAACAGCTTTTGCTGAGGGGAAGTACGATGCACTGGGGAACATGTGGCTGCCTGCCCACCTGTCACCCCAGAGCCAGTGGATTGCACCCCCGAAAGTCCCCACACCACACCGGGGCAGCAGGGCCCTGGGGCACCCAGACCTGAGGGGCAGTGTCCTAGGAAGGCACAGGTGCCACTTCCCTCCTGGTGGCCTGGGGGGCCCACTGTCCTAGGAAGGGGGCTCCTCATTGGAGCTGGGGGTGCAGGGGCTCCGGGCACAGCAAGAACAGCTGAGGGAAGAAGCCCAGCAGGACCTCCATGCCCACTGGCCAGAGCTCTGCCAGCCCAGCCCCAGGGCCCAGGCAAATCCACCCTGTGAGCTTGCTCCTGTCCTGGGGGATGGGCGGCTGGGCCCTCTCCACACATCCTCCAGGGCACAGTCCTGAGTCGGCGCTCAGTCCTGTGCTGATTTTGGGTGCCTCTGGCAGGGCGCACCTGGGACTGCCCCGCCTCCCTGGCCTCCTGCCCCTACACCCCGGCCTCCTCCAGCCGCAGGAAGGAGATGCAGGGGTTTGGCCACTGTCTCTTGAACCAGGATGAGAGGACCAACACATCTAAGGACTGCAGACAGTAAACCAAATTATATAAATGTTTTTAACCTTTAGAAATAAGCAATATTTCTATGTCTGTGCACATGTGTCTGTGTGTCATCGCTTGGAAGGAGTTTGCAGCTGCCACCTGGCACACAGGTACGAGTTGCAGACAAAAAGGCGTGGCCAGCTCCGTTACTGGGAACCTGTGGTTCTCTTAGTGGGTTTTATCCTCCCCAATCTGGGCATGGAACAGACTACTTCAGTCCAACATTTTCTGGGTCATTGTTGAAATAACACAGCTTACATGGAATTTATTCACAGTGCTGTTATATCAATATATTCTTTATTATTTTAGGATTAGATTTCGGTGTAGAACAAGAATGTTGTTATTGTCTTATTATTGCCATTCTAGAATGGACCTTCCATTCCCTCGCCATCTCCATTTTCTCCTTCATTAACTAAGAAGCAAATTAGACTTGCCTCTAACCCATGTCTGCCAAATGTTATTTTTAGAAGACTTCCCACCTCTTGCTCCATCGTCGGGGGGCTCTGCTTTCTTCCTTTAGCTCTGTTTTGCCCTCTCCATCATTGCAATCAAAATCCGCACCCTCCCAATATTGGTTCAATATGTAAAACAGATTGTTTATTTGGTCTTGGGATAGGAATGGCCTTTCTAAGTTTAAAAATCCAAGGAAAAAGAAGAAAAGACAACAGTTGATATGTTTCTCTATAGTAATACATTTCTGTTTTTCAAGCAGCACTACAAAATAGTCTGTTGACCAATGGGAAAGAAAAATTTGGAACATAAGTGGTCATCAAAGGGTTAATATTTTCAGTGCACAGAAAGTCTCACCACTGAAGAGTGGGCAAAGGAAGTGAGCTGTCAGGTCCTAAGGGGAGCTATCAGGTGACCAGGAGAAATGTAGAAAAACATCATTGTTAATAAAAGTGGGAAAGCGCCTAATTTTTTGTTTTGCATATGAAATTGTGAAGATTAAAAAATTATTTGGGCAAAGATGTGGAGAAAAGAGCATTCTTATAGCCTGCTGGCGCAGAATTAATGGAGCTTTTCTAGTGTGTCTTGTGTAACTAATACATGTCTTAAAATGTACATATAGTTGGACCTGACATTTTAGTTTGTAGGAATTTAACCCAAAAGATGAAGTCGGCACAAAAGTTCATGTCTCTGTGTTTGTCACGCCACTATTTATAATACAGAAAAGCAAAAACAGTTTCGGTGACTAATTATAGGTTAAATTTTATATCCATTTGATCAGCTATTGTATAACTGTTAAAAAAAACCATAAAAACATTTAAAAACCCCATAATTTGACCCAAGTTTGATTTAAAAAAATAAAGAAATAATAAGATTTTTGTATGCACTGAAAGAAGGTGAGAAAAATTTACTCATATGTATTCAAGATTCTCGTTGGGAGAATGGCTTTATGGAAGTCACTTTTTCCCTCTTTGTGATTTTTCTGAGTTTTCTCCAGTTTCTTCGGTGGGTTAGCTTTGGATTGGTACTATAAAACAAGAAGAAAAACCACTAAATGCTAACAAAAGGAAGAAAGCTGTGAGAGTATTAGAAACAGGATTCTCTTGATATTGGTCATTCTAGCTCCGTGATATCTAACTCTTTGGAGTTTTAACTCAAATGTTATTTTGGATTTGCAATTTGTCAGATGCAATATTTTAAGTAAAAATTACTTTTGAGAATTTTTTATTGTGATGCTTTGGCTTTCAGTTATTTATTTTAGATGCAGCTTTAACAAATGGAGCCCACTTAGCAGGAATCAATGAGATGCTGATATTATACCCACTGTCCACGCCCGCCGAACCTTTCTGTGCCGATGCTGTTAACAGTATGAGATTCTTCCGAGGTGACTCAGTAGAAGCGAGTTTGCGCTAGAACTCCCTGGTCCTGATTCTGGCGTGTCGCTGCGAACATCAGCTCCTAGGTTTTTTGTTTGTTTTTTTTTTTAAGATTTTATTTATACATACAAGCTGGGGTACAAGCCAGAGGCGTGGGGCGGCGAGAGGGTTCACCAGAGACAGAGTGGGGAGCAGAACAGGCAGATCAGAAATACACTGCTGAGGGGAGCAGCGGGCGAGGCAGGAGAGGTCTGCTGCGCCATGTGGGACTCTCCCCGGCCAGGCATGGAACTCGCGTTGCTGCTGCCGACAGCTCCACAGCGCAGCGCTCAACCGCTGCGCCACCGGGGAGGCCCTCAGCTCCTAGTTATTGACCACTTTGGCTGTTAGTTCTTTTGCTAAAACATTTAAAAAAAAAAAAAAAAAGGAAATTTTACTCTCCGAGCTTTTATTTCAGTGCTGAAAAGATTCCCAGCATTTGGGACCTTTTGTATCTTCTGAACTCCAGGAGTTTTGCCCCACTTCCTGAGGTGTCTGCCTGAGACTTTTTGATAATAAAACTATGCTACTTTGTGGCAAATGAGGAAAAAACCCCATCATTTTATATTGTGCAATGGTAGTGTTCTGGCATCTGTTTATAAAAGGGGGGGATTTTTAAGTGAGTTTAAGCTGGGTAGCTGGAACTGCCAGCCAAATGAATTAGATTTTTGTGTTTTTGAAAAGACTACAAAAATTGCGAGAGCTGTTCTTGGAATGGCCTTTTGCAAATCCCCTTGGATGCTGGACGGAGGATGAGCGGACGCGCTGAATCTGGCATTGTTGGGCCAATCGAGCAAAGCCGGGTGTATTGACAGGAATGTGGCTGAAGAACCGCCTGGAGCTGAGCTGTTTGCTTTCGGATTTAGCGCTTGTTTAGACAAGAGGACTCTTTATTCTTGCTCAGACCTGAGTGAACCGAGTCTCAAGGTTGAAAAGTAAAAAGGGAGCATAAGAAGTTCTTTCTCCGCTTCGATTTCTCTGTGTTATATTGACTTTCCTGCAGAATCTTCTTTGTTCTTAATGCTTTCTTCCCATCCCTCTGCCCGAAGGGCTCTTTTTTGTACAACTTACTTGGTATTTTCCTCATCCACTCTCTTTTTTGTCTCACCAAAAACAAAGCAAATAATAGTAATAACAGCAATATCAACAACATAAAACTGAATACCTCCCCCCCCCCAGCAAAAACCAAACCAAACCAACAACAACTAATAGAAATGCTCGGAAACTGTCTCCTCCTGACTGGGAACCCAGGTTCTGGTCCCCAGAAGTGTGTGGGTGGAGGTCCTGAGGACAGAACCCCAGCATTTACTGAGTGTTTACAGTACCACTTTGGGAACATAACATTTATTGAGTGCCTGTTGTATACTGCAATTTCCGGAAGTCCACATTTATTGAGTGCCTACTGTGTGTCAACTTTTCATGCTCTATAAGTTGGCAGTGTGCCCTCTCTATAGATGAGAAGCCTAACTTGAGGTTCACTCAGCGAGATACTTGAATTCTTCTTTCCAGCATCTTGTGCTGCTTCTGTGCTCTGAACCCCTGCTCGTTTTGCCACCCCTTTGAGGCTTCTCGATGATCAAACTATGGAACTTTGTTACAAATAAGGAAAAATACAGTCATTTTATATCATGCCAACAGTAGTATTCCGTCCATTGCTATTTATAAAAGGGGGGTATTTAAAAGAGCAAGCCGAGTGAATTGGATTTGTGTTTTCGGAAAAAATATATATTAATCAGGGCCACCAACAAAGGGGGCCAAATACACCCCAGTAGCTGCTGCTCTGGGCCCCAGGGAATGACGGCAGGTCAGGCTTATTTCTCGTTCCCATCAGAGCAGGGACACGTGGACATTTATACCTACTCAGTGACCCTAAAATCAAGCTATTAAACGTTGGGCTTTAAAAAAACTCACCTGGTAATGTGTGAGGTAGAACCCCCGCCTCTACACCCACACTTTACCCCCTCACACCTCCTGGACCGCAGGGGAGGCTGCTGAGTCGCGCTAGAGTCTTGTCCTTGGAACTGACCCGGAGTCTCCGAGGAACAGTCCCACTATTTTTTTGAGGGGGCCGTGAACTTTGCACATTGTGGGACAGTTGGGATTTTTGCATGCTTAAGTCAGGGATAGTAGAATTTGCCACTGTTTTCTGGTCATGAAACTTGATGGTCCTTTAATTAAGGCCAGGGGTGATGCTACCCAGGTAGAAAGAGCAAATGCTCCTGGAAGCCTAAGAAAAGGGCACGTGGTTGCTGGATTTCTGGAGGTGGTGCTTGCGGGTCTTCGTCCTCGTTGTTCCTCGCCTCTCTGGTAGCTTGTAACAGGGACCCCTTTAACAGTGGAGGGGCAGACCGGGGGGGCTGGGGCTGGGGAGAGAGGCACGGTGAAGGGAAAGGTGTGCATTTAAAGCCTTGAACGGAAAGTTTGTTGCTATTTTAGAAGAAATCACAATCAAATGGACAAAAGTTGTTATTAAATCCATTTCCTGTCTTTAAAAAAAAATGGGGGCTGAAGAAAAGAGAAGCATAAAAACTCAAGTCCATGTAAGTTTGAGAAGAAACCTGCAGCAGCGGATTTGCACATTGGCCTTAATTGGCCCAATTGACCTTCTCTGCTGTATTTACAATTGCCTTGAAATTGTAAGCAGATGTTCTAAACCCCTTCTTTAATAGGCCTGCAACATCTGTTTCACCACCACCGCTGCCCACCAAAGCAGCTGTAATTAGGGAGCGCCTAATGCATACATCTGCCTTCTGGACCCAATCGATCGGATTTCTCCCTGAGGTATTAAAGTCGACCCTTATTCTTGCTTTTATTTGAGTACATTTTGCATTAGACTCTCATACACAGCACAGCATGCCAGCCCCGTACCCAAAATCCCCTAGATAGTTACTCCACACAACGAATGTTTAAAATCACGACAGTATCTGCAGCCACTAGCAGTGAGTGAAAGTGTTTGCATGTGCAACTAACTGTGTGAACCCTTGAAAAGTGTGAAAGCGTTTGTGCTTTCCTGCTGCGTTTCTGTTCTCAACTAGGTGTTTCCTGCAAGAGCGACTAAGTAAAATGTGCACATCTTTTTTTACTTGTTAATGAACAGACTTCATTTTTTTGCTGTTGTGCATCTGTTGCATATAGAATAGACCTCATTTCTGAGAGCAGTTCTAGCATGTGTCTTTCGTCAAATGCATTTATTATAGTGGATGAACCTACCTTGACACGTTATTATTCTGAGTCCATCATATACATTGGGGCTCACTCTGCATTGTCCACTCCGGGTGTTTGGACAAATGTACAGTTGCAAACACGTGTCCACCATGGCAGTGTCATCTGGAATAATGTTATTGCCCTAAAAAACCCAGATTCCGCCTTTGGGGTGGAGAATTATTGACTGAAATATTCTTAAAAGAGCATGTAGTTCTTCAAAAAGAAATGGTTTCCCATGCACGGAGGTCCAAAAAAAGTCATTTTGATGTTTTAGAATTGAATATATACAAAATTTCAAAGAATTTTGTTTCACATGCTCTTTATATTTTAAATAGCATTGCCTCGGCCCTACACATTTTACTAGGGTTGATACGACAGGACCCACATTTAATCCTTAGAAGAGTCTACAAGTTACTAGCAGTCATTTCAATGGCTCACAAATAAATTATTCTGTTAAGGATTAACATCTTTAAAATGATATCCTTGATGTAATGCTTATTTTAAATGATTTGGTTTAGGTAAGACCTGCTTAAAGGGAAGCGTTTGGTGGTGGTAGGTTTGTTTCAGTTCTGTGTGAGTGTGTCTTTGCACTGGAGATTCCTTCTGTACAGATGACAGCCACGGTCTAGGAGAGAAGAGATATGCCAGGGAACAGTGCCCAGTTGCAAACACGTGAAAAGCAGCAGAGAGAGGCCAGGCTTAGCAAGGAGTGACATTTAAATAGTTTTCACGGAGTGTGTTTTCCAGGTCCCATCTGTGGCAGTACTCCTTCAGCAGAGGTAGACGGAATTCTTTTTACATATCTATTTATTTAATAGCATTTTTTGTCTTAAACCAAACACAGACGTCAGGCAGTATGGCTCACTCGGCCGTATGATTATGTAAAAATTAGCAATGAGTTCCGAACCAGGATAAGTGAATCTCGAAGATGTAGGTTTCATAAAAGCAATCCATGCATGCTTTTCCTGTGGGTGAGTTATTTAAGGTCCCTCCTTAACCTTTATTATAAGCAATGGAGTCTTATTGAAAATTAGTTTGTTTATAGTTTGAGGTTTTTTTCCCCCTTGGAACGCATGTCTAAAGTTGTGCTAGCAAATTACAAGTGGACCATTTATAAGCGTAATAATATTTTTGTTATTCGGTAGTCTTGGCGGCCAGTGACATAAATAAACTGTAGAATTTATCATTCCAGTTAACAGAAAGTATTGTGCTGCGCTCCCGGGCTTTGCCCGTGTTGGTGCAGTTGGCTTAGCGAGCCTGGGTGTAAACCAGCACAGCTCTGGATTTGGTTTGAGGAATTCCCTTAATCTTGAGACATTGTGAAATTTTTAAAAAGTGTGCAGGTAAGGTCGTAATAAGGCTCTGGATCAGCAGCCTGTGAACTTTGTGAGCGCTCAGACGGCTGCCACGAAGTGCCTGTTAATCTCCTTTGCGCGTATTTCGAGTGTTGGCTTTGAAGTTCTTCTATCTTGTGTCCTTCTCATCGACTCTCAGGCATCCAGTGCCTCGCTGCTGGCTCTTCTCCCTCAGTCCTTTCTTCCCTGGTTGCCACGGAGTTTTTCCACCTCCCCTTGGGAATTGTACTCCACCATTGAGCTGAAGTGTGGTTTTGTTTGCATATAGAAAAAAAGCAAATTCGCAGAAAACAATGAGGTGCTTAAATGCGCACCCTGTGTTGTAAAGCCGCCCTCCTGGAATGACAGAGTTTTGTAAAAGAGTGGTAAACTCTTTGACTGTGATCAAAGAGTTGGTTTGTGATCAGTAAAATTTGATTTTAAAAAATGTGGGGGAGAGAGATTTTGGAGGCAGGCATCTTCCCAGCCTGTCTCCCAACATGTGAATCTAAGGAAAATGGTCCACAACTTCACATGCATTCTGAAAGAGCCACATTTGGCTGAAAAAGACCTCTGCCTTTTGAACATTTTACATTTCAAAGCATTTACTGACACGAAAATTGTGTGATTCCGTAAGGAAGGGGATGCTAATGCTGGCCACTGGCCTCGGGTGTCCTTTTAACCAGGGGTGTGTGTACAGCCGTCGACTATGTGAGGCAGCACCGTGTTCAATCCCGTGAATCTATCAGTACTTGCAGAGGTCAAATGCCTGGACTGCTCTGAAGATCAGAAGATGGGGTCTCTGTTAGTTTCAGTGATGTCTCTTTGCGGCTTAGCAGTGAGAACAGCTGTCTGTATATCTGGAGTGTCTTCGTTTCTTCGCACTGCTGAAGCAAATGGCCAACACTGGGTGATTTAAAATGACAGGAAATTATTCTCTCTCGTTCTGAAGGCCAGAAGCTGGGAATCCGGGTTTGGGCTGGGCCACACTTCCAACTGGAGGCATGAGGGGAGGGTCTGTTCTTTGCACCTTCCCGCTTCTGATAGCTCCTGCCATTCTGTGGCGTCTAGAAGCATTACTCCAATTCTGCCTCTCATATTTGGGTGGCTCTCTCTTCTGTGTGCCCGTCTCTCCTCTTTGTCTTGTGGAAGGACACGTCGTGGATTTAGAGCCTGACAGGGTTCAGGATGACCTCCCTCAAGATCTTTAATTACATCAGCAAAGATCCCTATTCCAAATAAGGAAACACAGGGGCTGGGTATCAGAACACAAACATATACGTGGAAATGAGCAGCCCCCATGCGGCCCAGTGCAGAAGGGAAGGAAACCCGTGTATCTAAGAAGCTGCTAGCAGGAAGGACGATGGAATATGCTGGCCAGTTTGCTGGCAGAGTGGAGCCTGCGTCCTCCTGCTGCGTGCAGAGGGCGCCCAGGGGCCCCTTCCGCTGCTGCTGTGAAATCAAACTACTGCCCAGGTCACACTAATCAACTCCAAACGGTTCCTGCATATTCTCTAGCTTGAAAATCGGCCCAGATTCCCGTTTACCTTAGAAATGGGGAAGGAAGAACGCGGAAAACTATTGACTGCATAAACAGTCGTGACTTAAGGATTATTCTGATTTGGACTTTGTTCAGGAAACGGATTCATCTTGTTTTCAATTTGTATTTTGTTGCTTTTGCTTGCCTCCAGTGGCAGAAGTAGTCAGCTGTAAACATATCAGGATCTCAAAAGGGGCCGAGCTGTACCGAGCCCACCAAAACAAAAGCGGCTTTCATTACTGCGCCTGGCACAAGGCTCATGAGTGCAGCCAACTTGCACATTTCTCTGAAATTATACGTTTGTGAAAAACCAACTCTTCCAATGTGTAAAAATTACCGTCTGCTGCCTTGCGTTTGACCAATGTGGAGCTTACTAATGTTTGTTCTAGTATGGAGTAACCTTACTGGGAAAAGAATTATTTTAAGCCAGGGTCCATTTCTGCTGATTATTTTGTGAGCTTGATAATGAGCTGTGAGACTAGCACCCACTAGGTAAGTCAAAAATTAGTTCCCTCGAGATTAATAAGCTTTGTCACTGCTATTTATGGCCTAGCCACTCTCAGTGCTGTTTGGACTTTTCCTTGGCGTGGACATGGCCGAGATGCTGTCCTTTGCATTTTTAAATGTCTATAAACTACTTGCTATAGTATTTGGGGGTGGTGGTGGTGGTTTGAGTTGCCTATTGGAGAGGTTTCTATTTAAAAGGATTCTTAGGTAATATAATTCTGTATAACATAGAACACAGGTTTTATAGTGTTTTAGATCTTGACAAAACTCTTACAAATAGCTTTCTGAACAATAAGCAGATCAGATCCCGGTATTAAACACCTCAAAGGCCATCCATTGTAGGTACATTTATCATCATTTAGCCAGCATTTCCTACTACTTGAGAAAGCAGCTTAGCTGGGCCTTGAGTCTTACTGCCTTTAATATACACAATTCCACCAGCGTCTCCACTGTCCTGCAGGTGAGAGCGATCCCAGTAGGCTCAGCGTGGGCATAATTCTTGTTCCCATCTCCAGTGGGGGAGGCAGATGAACTTGCCTGGGTAGAAGGGCTGACCCTGTAGGGCTCTTGGCCCTTTCCATGGTGGTGCTACATAAGCAGGGCTGTGTTCCAGAACAATCTTGTGATAGTGGCTAGTAGGAGTGGTGGATTAACGCGGGGATTTTTTGGAGTCTAACTCACTAGTCCAAGCAAACCATAATAGGGAAGTAGCATCGGGGGAAGATGCCATGGACGTCTCGGCTGACATTATTGAGTAAGAAGAGGAGTTAGATGTGGGCAGGCAGGCCAGACGGTGAACAGAAGCCAGGTGACTCCTGGTTGGATTAAAAAATGAGAATCAGCTCTCTGCGGCTGTGACTGGAGCACGGAGAGGCCCACAGGCAGCCAGAGAGCGTGCACTGCTTCTGACATGCCTGAGGGGATGTTTTCATGTCTAAAAGTGTCCCGATACTGCTGGCCAAATATGGCATCTTTATAGTGGTTAATTAGACCACTCCAGTGGCACGTCCGCCCCGGGACAGCTGATGTGGGCGCACAGGAGCACCTGACTCCACTGACACATGATCCTGGCCGTGAACTGGGAGCCAGGCCCAAGTCCCCGAGATGCAGGGCGCTCTGGTATGGCCCAACCCTGGGAGCGCCGCCGGGAGAGAGGCGCCCCTCCCCCGGGCTTGCACGGAGGGGGATGGCCCTGCAGCCCAGGGAAGCTGTTCAAACTCTATTTGGATTTCAGGTGGGGGGGCAGGCGTACAAAAATGATTCCTTCCAACAGCAATGCGGAAGAATTGTGACATCCGAGTCCAGCTCTGACATACGCTCTGGATTTAATCTTACTGCTCATAAGCCACATTTTCGTTGTCAGATGGTTTTAATCACAAAACTGACCCCAGAGGTGACAGTTAGGATTGCGGCTCTTGCCGCTCCAATTCTGTGGGCTCCATATATAGTTATTCGAGACTGCAAAGCTTCTTGGCTCCATAAAACTCCTGACATGTGAGGTTAAAGGCTTTGTCACAACATTTGGGAAAGACAAAAGCCGGGAGTTGCTACCCTGAGTCAGCCGCCTTGGAATCCCTTGGCATCCACCCTTGGAACGTCGCCTGCTCTGCTGGCAGGGGTCCCCCCTCCCCTGGGGACGGGGGGCCCGGGAGGCGTCTCCGACACGCGCTCGTCCTGGCGGCCAGTGCTCCCGTCTCCACCTGAGAACGATGTTAGCCTCAAAGTAAGGAGCCTTACACGGCTTAGCTGGTAGTCTCTAGGTACAGCCCGCTGACTGCCCGCAGCGCCCACATGCGCCTCCTTGGCCCTGCCAGCTCGGGGTCGCGCTCAGGGGTTCCCGCGGCAGTCACGGGCACGCCAGCCATTGCTGCGGTGAGACGCGCGCGCGCACGCCGCCTTTCTCGCAATAGTCTAACGTCGGTCATTCTCACGGTGAGTCACGCACGCGTGGTCTTGTCTCGCGATAGTCTCACGGCGGCCAGTCTCACGATGAGTCACGCACGCGCGGTCTTGTCTCGTGATAGTCTCACGCGGGCCAGTCTCACGATGAGTCACGCATGCGTGGTCTTGTCTCGCAGTAGTCTCACGCGGGCCAGTCTCACGATGAGTCACGCATGCGTGGTCTTGTCTCGCGATAGTCTCACGCGGGCCAGTCTCACGATGAGTCACGCACGCGCGGTCTTGTCTCGTGATAGTCTCACGCGGGCCATTCTCACGGTGAGTCACGTGGCCTTTCTCGCTGCGAGTCATGTTCACGTGGCCTTCCTCGCTATAGTCTAGTATCAGCCATTCTGACGATGAGTCGCGCGCGCGCGGTCTTTCTCGCGATAGTCTCGCGCGGGCCAGTCTCAGGGTGAATCACGCGCGGTCTTTCTCGAGATAGACCAGCCTGCCTCTGGCTCCCATCCGGGCGCCGTCGCCCAGGTGACAGCTGGTTTTCCGGCGCGGCTTGAGTGCGTGCCTGCTTCGTGCAGGTGCTCGCGCACGCTGCTTACGTTCTCCTTTTTCTCTCATGACCCCCGCGCGCATTTAAAAAGGAGACGCGTTTCCGCTTTTGGACTCACGTGGGCTCAACCTAAAGAAGCCCGATGACTCACGCGGCTGCCCAGTGTGAAGGGAGAGCCGCCGTGTGTCCAAGGACAGATACTGATCACTAGCAAATTCCCTTCAACATGCACAAACATGCAGAGGCGAATTTCTTCTGAAAACTTCAGTCCATAGTTTGGGAGCTAATTTTGGTCACTGGAAATACTTTCAAGCTGCAGTTATTTCAGTGATCATTTCCATACACGGGTTTGGGGTATGACCTTGGAGCTTTGCCCTTCGTTTGATCGGATCACCCCTCTCTGGCCTCCCTGCTGCCTTATCTCTAGTTTTTGCAGGAGGCACTTCCATGTGGGTTGCTGCTTTGGTTGCAGGTTGAACTCCCCATGTAGAAGCTGTCCGAATCAGTATTTCCATGTCTTTGCTTCCGAAGGTTTGCCAGAAGAATTCCTGTGTTTTGGTTTTGTGCACCCTTTGTTCTCATGGTCTCCAAGGGGAGAAGGTTCGTTCTTGGGGGGCATTCCAGAAAGTGGAAGTTAAAGAGTACTCCCTGTGACCTCAGATAAGCAGCCAGTTATTTTCACTGGCTATATATATGGTCTATTTGGAAACAAGAGCGAGTCAGAATGTGCAGTCTCGTGGTAAAGTCTGCACACTTCCCCAGAACAAAGAAAGAATGTTCTTTTATAACACTGTGCGGGACCAGAGGAAGAGGCCTTGGGAGGACAGTGGGGGTGAGCCAGGAGGTGGCTTCTCACTGATGGAGCGGGGTGTGCAGAGCCTCCTTCCTTAGCAGGGGCACAAGGCATCAGTTCTATGGGAGCTGCCGGGCCTCTGGGGTTGGATTTGTTGGTGTGCTGATATGCGGTGATGAGACTCTTCTAGGCTCCTGACCTCATTTAAGTAAGGTTTCTGTATATTAATTTTCACATCTCCTCAGTCACCTAAACAGTGAAACCAAAACTCAAGTGCTGGAGGAGATAGCTGTGAATCTGGGATCCTCACAGGACCTTTCAAGGTTCCTGCTTCGGTGAAGGCTCCCTTTCCAAGGAACGTGGTTTTTTGTTTTTTCCTGTTTACTTTTGACTTTTGAGTGACCACAGGAATCCTTGTCTGCACTAGACACACCAACACAAATGCAGTGTTCTTTTCTTTCTATCCTCTTTCTTCTCAGGCCCTACACCATTTCGCACTTCAGTAGGTTGTAGCTCTGAGCATGTACTCTGAGCAGTGGACAGGAGTAGGAGAGGTGCTGATGGGTATGTAGGAATCTGCTTGAGGTTTTCTTGTCTTAAAGGGCCCTATCTTCAGTATCTAATTGAGCCTATCTGCCAATTTATGTGCTCAAACACATCCTTCAGGGAACTGAGAGGAACTCCTTCCCTTCCACTGTGGTGGAAGAAACTCTGAAATTCTAAGCTGTAAGAATTTAGTTGTGCCTTATATCTTCTTAGGCTGCTTGTCTTGTGTCTAATCAGTTATCTCAAGGCTATTACATGAGGACAAGTCATTGGGAAGCATTGCTAGTGAGATTCCTGAGTGTCAGTGATTCAGAAACCAGTTCTGAAGTGGAAAAATATAAAAAACTGTATTTAAAAACAAATATCTAATCCCAAAGAGCTCAATATGTAGATATCAGTGTTACTCAATTTCCAGACAAAACAATTCTTGTGATACAAAAACTTTGTTTCTATATTCTGAAACTTTTCACTGCTCTTGAGCTACCCGTAAAGATTTCTATTTCTCCAATTTTCCGTAAAATTTTTTTTAACAGAGCTAGAGAAAATTGTTTTGTATAACTTGTGTTTGTTGCGCTACTGGAGAATGTTAATTGTAGGTAAGATAACTCTAGTCTCTTGCTAGATCGACTGTCAGGAAATAATATTCATAAAGTACTGGCACATCTAGCTCGTTCGAGATGGTAATCTGCACACATGTGTTTATCTTCTCTCCTTCCTGAGCCCCCGTTGGATCACTGAATGAAAGTAAAAGTTTAACGTCTGCAGCATCAAAGAAAGTCAGAGGCAGTTATCAGCAGATGAGACTTAAACCAATTTCTACAAGATGGAAAGCAGATGGAAGAACGATGCCTGACGAAGCCTCGGTCACACAGGGGTCTGAAATTGTGAAGAGAGTCCTCAGCAGGGTCCTCTCATGCTCTGGAGATGGGCTGTGGCCACTGTGCAGGTCTGAAAATGCAGGACTGACGTGTCCGCTCAGATGGCAAATACTCTGCCCCTCCCCCACTGTAAAACAGCAGGTAGCTCTACTGGAATTGAAATACTCATTCAGTTCTGATTGTTAAAGAAATTAAGGACTCCCTGGTGATAATTAGGTTAACTAGTATGGTATTGGTATCTCAGAGTAAAGCCCTCCTCACCCTGGAATTTAGGACTCTGTGTGTCCGCCTTTGCTAAAGAATGTTGACAAGCCCTGTCTATAATAAAGACATTCCAGGTATCGTTTAATGTGTGTGTGTGTATGTACAGACAAAATACATGAGATTTCTGAATCAGAACAGACTTTGTTGGTGCCTCAATCCTGGATAACACAGTAAAAGACTGATGTTATTTGCCTATTAGTTAGCTAGGGCTGCTGTCACGAAGATCACTGACTAAACAACAGAAATTTGCCGTCTTGCAGTTCTGGAGACTACAAGTCTGTAGTCAAGGTGCTGGCAGGGTTGGTTTCTTCTGAGCCGCTCTCCTTGGTGTGCGAACACCTGTGTTCTCCCTGTGTCTTTGTGACACCTTCCCTCCATAGGTGTCTGGCTACATTACTAGTTACCCTGATTATCACCAGGAAGTCCTTCAATTTCTTTAACAGTAAGAATTAAATGAATATTTCAATTCGGGTAGAACTACCTACTGTTCTGCAATGGGGGGGGGGCAGAGTATTTGATTAAGGCACACCCAGATGACTTTATTTTTACTTAAGTACCTCTGCGGAGACTCTATTTCCAAATAAAGTCATATTCTGAGGTTTTAGTGGGGTTAGGGCTTCAACATAAGGATTTTGGTCCAGCGAACACAGTTCAGCCCATAATTTCCTGCATGTATAGCTGGGCTGTTCCACAGGAAAGGAATACCAGAATTATGAGAGTTGGAGCTCATAGGGTGTGTGGCTTGCACTTTGTCCCTCCCCCCACCTCGGTGGCTAGGGGCTGGGGAGGGAAAGGAGAGAAGGGAAATAGGGGAGCTGGGGAGGGAGTGGAAGTCCCTAGGTTTTTACTACCCTGCAATGTGAACAAATGACTCCCTGGAGCAGTATAATCTCTCTGGTTTCCAAGGCATATGTTGTTTTTTTTTTTTTCAATTATCCTCTAATCAAGTTGGTAAGTGTTCTTTGCTCTAAACACTGAAAGGAACATAATTCTGAAGACCTGCTTTCCAGTGCCAGTCTTTATTGTTTCAAGTTTGAATATGAATGGAAAACTGGGGTTACTTGCAAGGTCTTGAAACTTACAATGAAAAAGGGCAAGACAGGAAAACTGACTATGGAGAAAAAGGAGCTCATTCAATCAGATGAGCAGAATTTACAGACCTCTCCTTAGGGTATGGAGCGGCAGTCAAGAACATTTTATCCTAAAACCAATCAGATGGCACTAAAGTAACCTGGAAGTATAGTGAGTGCCAAGATGTAAGAAAAAAAAATCAATAAAGAGGTGGGACTAAAGATACAGTTAAAAAAATATTCCAGATAAGGACTAAAAATATAAAACTATGGGGAGAAAAATGGAGATATGGAAGATAAGCCCCAAAGGTCTAACTGGCAGCACTAGCCAGTGTGTGGAGATCCAAAATCAAATTAAATGAAAACTTCAGTTCCTCAGTGACGCTAGCCTCGCTTCAAGTGCTTGGTGGCCATGTGTGGCTAGTGTCAGACTAGCGTATCAGACAGGGCAGGCTGACAGAGGATCGCCATCATTGCAGAAGTTCTTTGGATAGGCCTGGCAACCAGCAAGAGAGAGGGAGAGCCTAAAGGTTGGGACAAAGGGGGTTGGGAGGAATCTTTTCAGCTCAATAATACATGAAGACGACATACCATGTTGTCAAGCAGAGTAGATTTTAAAAATTCAAGCATGGACATATTGTGAAATGATTCAGGGAACCAAGGGCAAAGGGAGTATTTTAAGTTTCCAAGGAGGGAAGGAAGGAGACATACAGATATCTGCAAGGAGATGAAAATTAGTAATGCTAAAGTTCTGAGGGGAAAGTGATTTTAAGTCTAGAATTCTCTTTCCATGCAAACAAATTTGAAGAGATTTTGGGACACTCAAAAACTCAGAAAGCTGGCTTCACATGTTTCCTTTCTTGTGATGTTACTCGAGGATATGCTCTAGCAAAACAAGAAAGGAAATCAAGAAAGATGAATACAGGGCCTCCCTGGTGGCGCAGCGGTTAAGCGGTTAAGCGCTGAGCTGTGGAGCTATCCGCAGCAGCAACACGAGTTCGACCCCCAGCTGGGGAGATTCCCACGTGGCGAGGCAGACTTCTGCTCCCCTCAGCAGTGTATTTCCGTCAGTCTGCCTGTGCTGCTCCCCACTGTCTCTGGTGAACCCTCTCGCTGCCCCACGCCTCTGCCCTGTACCCCTTGTATGCATAAATAAATAAATCTTTAAAAACAAAAAAAGAACAATGAATATACAGGATCTAGGAAACAGTGGGTCCGACCCATGGAAAAAACTCAAGGAAGGAAATTCTGGGAGGATGATTATAAGGGAGACCGAGGCGAGCCCATTCAGACTGGAATGGGACAGAGCACCCCAGGAGGGAAAACCTCTGGAATAAAAAGGAAATTGCTGGTGTATGCACTTTGGTTAAGAGTTCAGTAAAATCTGGACATGCGTATTAGTTTCCCATGGTGGTTTAACAAGTTAGCACAAACTGGGTAGCCTGAAGCATAGGAATTTATTCTCTCATATTTCTTGAGACCCGAAGTCTGAACTCAGTACGGGTAGGGCCACACTCCCTCTGGGGGCTCTAGCTGGAGACCCTGATCTTTGCCTTTCCACCTTTTGGCGTCGCCACTTCGGTTGGTGGGTGGTCACATCACTCCAGCCTCTACTTCGTCTTCCTTTGTGTATCTGTGTCTGCTACTTGTGAGAACACTTGTCATTGCATTCAGGGCCCACTTGGAGAATCCAGAATGACCGGATCTCAAGATCCTTAACTGCGTTATGTCTGCCAAGAACTTTTTTCCAGATGAAACACAGATCCAAGGATGAGATCATGGACATAACTTTTGGCGGGAGGAAGGGGGCCACCATTCAGCCCCTGAAAAATAGTATCAGAAGAAAAAAAGAGTATCTTTATTTTCTTTTTAAAGATTTATTTATTTATGCATACAAGAACTGGGGTGTAGAGCAGAGGTGTGGGGGTGTGCCATGTTGGAAGCTCCCTGGCCGGGGATCGAACTCGTGCCACAGTGGCTACGGACAGCTTCATAGTGCTGAGACTTAACCCCTGCGCCACCAGGAAAACCCTAGTATCTTTATTTTCCATGCTAGACATTCTCATTGAATGGCCCAGCGCATCCACTGAGAATGGATCTCATCCTTGCATACTGTTTGGCTGAATCATAAATAATATCTATATAGTTAATGTAAATAATGTGTCGTGACACAAAGGTCAACATGTATGAACCTGGAACAGACAGCAAAAAATACAACAGGTGCCACTGAACTAGGAATTGATGTCATTCAGTTTGGTCGATGGGGGTGGGCGGAGAAGAGGATGAGGAATGGAATGAAGCGTTGAGTGTGACGGGCTTCTCCTGCAGACTGGACCTCGGGCCATGCTGTCCTGCAGATACAACGGTAAGCGGGCTCCTTGGTACGCGTAGGAGTTCAGTAGAGTAAGTGGCAACGGATGTCTAACAGTGAAGGAATACTGGGTGATGGCTGAGTTGAACCCTCATAGCTGGAAGCAGGAGGACGATATATAAAGTTGCCAAACCATGAAAACCACTTCAGGACTCCTGGAACCAGTGAAATAAAGTGCACGGCAGTTTTGGGGGCTGTTTTTTTTTTTATATCCTACGAGCTTGGCCAGACCCCAAGGGGCTTTTTAATTACTCGTTTTCTGCGATTAAAGTAGGGTCTGGTGATCACATGAGACTTTTGTCTTCCACGAGCGGCTCCGAGTTCTAAGGTAGGTGTATTGTGTTCTGGAGAGGAGCTTCTGCAGCAATGCTCTGATTGCAATTTCTTTTCCAGTGAGTGGGAGCAAGGATCAATGCTGAAAATTAGGCTAAAAAGGATTTATGCAATCTGATTTACGGGTGATTTTTTTTTTTTAATCGATCACAACTTTCATGCTAGGAATCAATTTTAATCTACTTGGCATCTTTAATTGCTTATCCACTTAAAAAATTTACTGTGAATTGTGTTTGCTCTTAGTCAAAATAGGGTATTATATTATCTGATAGGAAGGAAAGAAAGAATTGAGGAATAGGCCTTTACCCCTTTGTGAAGACGGAAGAATGAAGGAAAGAGAAGCCTCGAGCAGTTTCTCGTTCAGTATATCACTTAACATTTCCAGCAGGTTCATCCTGCCAGCTCTGGTGAAGCACAGTGATTCATTCCAGAGCCCCTGAGTGCCATCTCTGTACCCTGAGGTCTCTGCCGACACGGTGTAAATGTTCTTCCTAGACCCGGCCCTCTGGTTGCAGTGCTGTTCGCTGCTGCCCGGTTTGACTCAGGTCTCTCTGAACCTTCTGAATGACACCCCAGCCTGCGTGTGCCACCAAATGTCACGTCCTTTCTCCAGTTCTGAGAACATAGAAAGAAAAAATACTTGTCACTGAGTCTCCTTCTGCCCTGGGCGTTCTTTGCTCACTCTTCCAGCAAAGCACTACTTTTGTCTTCCCAATTGGTTGGATTTGCTCCTTGAAGAACTCGCGGTCACCTGTCACAGTTTCATAATGCCCTTCTTTTGTACCCTCAAAAGAGAGTCAAGTGTAAGTGCCTCATAGCTTCTGCAGGCAGCTCCACTGCCCACACTGCTGCCAAATACCTGCACCCCCGGAGTCTTAGGTCTCCTGAGTGCACCTCCCTATGTCGGTACCCTCTTCCCCACCTGTCTTAAGAAATTAGAGCTACTCTATCTACTACCTCTTCTTATCCACACATTCGACATTTGTTTTTCTGGTTTTAAAAATTTGTTTTGTCTGTAAACATAACCAGATCATAAGTGTCCTTGCTGAGTCAACAGTTCACCCTGTAGCACCTCGTTTCACTCCTTTCTCTCACTTGACTATTTGCTCCTTATTCATGGGGTAAACTTTTACTGGAGCTGGTAGGGCAGAACAGAATCCCAGTTCTAGTGCTAATTGAAAGCTTGCCCGTGCATCCTTGCTTGTAAAATGGGCATAGTGACATTACCTACTTGTTTGGGGCATGGCAAGAGGCTCACTAAGTACATGCCATAACCTACGATGTGATGTAGCCGTTCCTAGAAAATACCATTTGATAGCACTTCACTGCTTGTCCAATACAAGTTGAAGAAGGACATGTGGGCAAAGTATTTGGTGGGTCCCAGGTCTTTTGAACAGAAGGAATTGAATGTGGGTGATTGGTACTTGGGAGATCAACAGGGAGGCTGGAGGCACTGACTCTGGGCTTGCTCCAAAAATGATCCAGAAGGCAACTCCTGCATTGGCCTGTTGCTGAGCTGATTCAGGAACTGAGAACAGGGGTCAGGTTGAGTTGCCACCTCATTGGCTTGCAGTTCCCAGGTGGCTCTTGGTGTTGGGATACTTGATTCTGCTGCTTCTGCCCAGCTGGGGACAGGGTAGACAAACTGCTGAGTGGCAAGTGGTGTCTCCACCTCTCTTCCTCCTTGCAGATCTACTGTGAACTCATCCAACATGGAAAGCTTTTCAGTTGCCTGCAGAGCCTGCTCTGTGGGGACCCTGAGAATGCCACTGAATTTTTTTCAGCCTTTGTAAGACGAGAAGGCACCCTAGAAGGAAGTTGCAAGGATGGGAGGTGCTAGACTTTCTGTACCCCAGGAGTTCTGCCAAGATTTAGAGGAGGAGGACTTTCGCTTGGTCTTTGGGACAAGTCTGGGTTAATGTGGGGTATTCTAGGTTGGTTCTGAGTGCATCTGATTTCTGTGGGTGTCACTGTGTAGCTCCTGTTTCTTTTTTGAAGACACATGGGTACCGCAGGCCCGTAACTTCCTGTGCTGCTTCCCTTGCGGTTTGCCCAGCTCTTCCTTTCATCTGTTTCAGACTTTCACTGAAGTGCCCGCTTGCTGTCGCTTTGTACCCTCATTGGAAGAGCCCCATTGCTCTTCCCCAGCCGCTCAGGAACGACCTCTGCGGCTCGGAGGGGCCCTCCTGGGGGCCACCTCCCCTTGCCAGCGCCGCCTCCGTGCCTCAGTCAGGGTCACCCTCCATTCTGGGCATTTCCAGTTACACTTCAGTGAACATCTTCACACCAAGTTATAAATACCCTTGCATGTTTATTCCTTAAGAAGTTGGAGGTGGTGTCCAGCACATTCCTTTTGGTGCACACTGTTCTTGGGAGAAATAGCCCCCCAGACATGCGCAGTAGAGTGGAGGACAGAAGAGTGAGAAATACAGGCATCAAATGTGAAGGATGGAGAAGTGGGACATGGGTGTGAGCCTTGGAGTCCGCCCCTTAAGGGAAATTTCAACTCCTGGAACTGGAAACATCTTGGGAGGCCGGGGGTGGGTGCAGAGAGAAAGGGCTAGAAGAAGGGAAGAGATTGAAAGTTTCATTCATTGGCAAAAGTTCTTACATTAATAGCAGTAAAAAGTGATTATGTATTTTAAATATTGGCTTAAATGAGCTGAAGTTCATTGAGGCTTTTGAAAAGCCTCAATGACCACTTCAATGAACTTTTCAGTGGCATGTCGCATCATAAAAAATCATGGTTTTCAGTAGATTTCCTTTCATTGTCACTCTTACATGAAAATCACAGTCCACAAAATTTCATTTTTCCTAATATTTTTATTTAAGATTTACTTATTTATGCATACAAGCTGGGGTGCAGGCCAGAGGTGTGAGGCGGTGAGAGGGTTCACCAGAGACAGAGCGGGGAGCAGAACAGGCAGATCGACCGAAACACACTGCTGAGGGGAGCAGTGGGCGAGGCAGGAGAGGTCTGCCGCGCCATGTGGGAATCTCCCTGGGCGGGCATCGAACTCGTGCCGCAGCTGCCGACAACACCACAGTGCAGCACTTGACCCATTGCGCCACCGGGGAGGCCCTATATTTTTATTTTAATCCCTGTACCTGGTGAAGAACTCCTCTCCCTTCCAGCTGTTCGAGTCCCCCATGTGATGGGCTGCCTGTCGGCACATCCCTGCCCCTCGCACCCCCCGGCCCTCCCGGGTGCGGTTGGCAGAAGGCAGATTTCTAGTTCTGACTTTAGGTTTGCACAGCTGCAGCCAGAGGGCACCTCCCACACCTTTGTGCCTGCTGCTTCTCGAGCTTGTGTGGCACCCTGCAGGTGCCCGCCGCCTCCCCCCGACCCCAAGGCACACGATCACACGGGCTGCAGAGTGCCCAGGAGTACAGGAGCTAGCAGGTAAATGCTCCCTTTCCCTTGGCGTTGCACACATGAGTCTGAGGCACCGCCTCCAAACAGCCTGTCCTGGGCTCGCTCATCTTCACTTTTCAAAACAAATCCCCTGCACCAAAGCCCTTGGGGAGAACTGGGGTCCAGTCCGTTAGCAGAGGGGTCAGGAAGCTGTTCATCCTGTGATTTCCTTCATGGTCCCTGTTGTGGGATATTTAGGTAACTTCAATTTTCTGTGGTTCTGAACATTTTGATGCCCAAGCCTGTCCTTCCTCCCTCCCTCCCAACCTCCCTCCCTCCATCCCTACCCCCAGTCCCTTCCCCCTTTACTTTAGGACAAACTTGAGCCGAGTCACCAGGCTGAACACCAGAAACCTGATGGGTGATGGGCTGTGGGTCATCACACCAGCTTCCTTCCCCAAAGGGTCATGTTAGCGTAGAGCACCCCCCAGCCACTCACCACCGTCGCTGCCCACGAGGCCTGGCCCTTGAGCAGGAAGAGACTCCGTCTGTCTGTTTCCTTGGCGTTCCTTTGTGTCTCAGGTGGGCTGGGTTGGGCAGCGCCTTCCCGGGCTCTGCTGTAGGTTCTGCGTCTCCTAATGTGCCCTGTGTCCACGTGGCACTGGCAAAAGGAAACCTGGCAGAACCAGAAATTCTGCACAAGGTAGTGGAGGGAACTTCATCTGACCTTGATCTTACCCGAGGGCTGAAGGGGCCTGGGGCTGAGCAGTCCAAGGGTTATTTGCTGATATGCGTCTTTGAAGGCTTCTTAATGGACTTTCAGTAATAACTTAGGGGTCTCGTGATCATACTGTTAAGAGTATTTCTCTGTCATGCTCTCAGGGAGACTGTGGGTTTAGTGGCCTGTGGGAGAGCCTCTGATACCATGACTTTCTGTTGAGAATCGGTGACATTTAAGTGCTACGTCTACTCATAGGCCTCCACCCTCTTCGGCGCTTCAGCCCGCAGAGCCCTGGGAGCTTCTCTGGCCCTCAGTGTTCTAGTGCTGCTCCACAGAGAACCTCTGTGCACAGCAAATGGAGTTTGTCCTTGGATGGAAGGGGAAGTAGCAGCGTAGGCCTGGTTTACGCAGCTCAAGGGCAGAGAAATGTTTATCCAGCAAAGGCAACACAGACCCCTGTTGGGTTGAACTTCCGCAGGCCGCCCAGCTCTGTGGAGGAAACTTAGAGCATAGATTCCATAGTGCGCACCTTGCCCCTAAGCACGTCTGCACAAATGCCACCTCTTGCCCCCTGAAGAAACAGGAGAGCAGAGGTGGCACAGGCGTCTGTGCACCTGATGTGGGTGGACGACAGTTGTCAATCTTGTCGCAGACCAAGTTCCACACCTACAAGTCTACACTGTGGATGTGGATTTGGATCCCTGAGTCCTCGGAGAAAGTTAACAAATGAGTGTTTCCAGTTTACATGGAAATGGTCATGTGCGGTGCAGAAGGAACCAGAAGGATGGGCTGCGTTGTTCTTTATAATGAGGGAGGTGGGGAGGGCGCCCCAGGCAAAGGCAGGTGGGGTGTCAGCAAACTGCAAGCGATTGCGTATTCGCTCTTGCGAGCATCAGCCATTGATTCAGCAAATATTTGCCCAGCCCCCGCTCCTGTCTGGCTTTAGGCCTCTTTCTCCAAATAAAGAGGAAATGTAATTTTGATTGGCTTGGGCTTAATTTGATTACTGCCTCATCAGTCCACGAACATACTTTCAAACACTTTGAAATTGGGAGGTGCTCTATGATTGGGGGGGGATCTTTTATTTGATTTTTTAAAAGCTGGTAGTCATTACTGGATTTGGCAGCACTTTAGAAAAGGACAGTGACAAAGGAGGGGACAGCCAGGCGCGTCGGTCACGAAAGTCGGTGCCGGATGGCAGAGCAGGTCACCCCGCAGCGGCTGTTCTCCTTCCTTCAGTGGCTTAGTTTCTTTAACCATTCTTTGCAATGGGTAGTTAAAAAAACAAAACAGTTACATTGCTCTTTATTTTCAATGCTTTTTATTGAAGTAACATTGCATTCATTATAACACTGTTTCAGGTGTGACTCGTATACAGGTCTCGATAAGTACGCGTTGCATTAAGTTCACCACTGAAAGTAAAGTCCAAGTCCACCCTTCACCAGATGGTTGATCCCTTTTACCCGAATCACCCACCTCTCCTCTCCTTTCTCTTCTCTTCCCTCCCTACCTTCCCCCTCCTATCTTCTCCTCTCTCCACCTCTCCCCTCCTCTCTGCTCCCAGTTCTGCCGTCTTGCCCCCTTCTTTTTTGTCACAATTCTCATGCAAAGAACACATTTTAATTCTCTCTGCTGCTCCTTACAGTAGACTTTGTATCTTAAAAAACATGTCAATTTTAGGATAACAACTACTTTTTTTGTACTGAAAACTCAACAAGTCTTTATTCAGATTAAATACGTTGTTTTTTTTTTTCCTTTAAACAGTGTTTACATGGCACGTGAGCAGTAATGAGGTGTCGGAGGGTGGCAATGTGAACTTTTAGGTAGGGAAGTACTGAGACCTTTTAAATCAGAACATTGAAATCACCACCAGAGGAAAATGCAAAACATGAGATTTAGAGAGCAGGGCTCCCCTTAATTGGGAAAAGCCAACTTTCCCCGTGACTGTTTACGGGTGACTGCCATGGGGATGTCAGCTAAGTGTCTAGCAACCCCCATAATCGCCTTGGCAAACAAAGCCGGTGAAATACAGTTGTCTCCGTCCGTCCTGCACACAGAGCAGATGGGAAGAGCGTGGAATTGAAGACTAATCTGGTGGAGAGACAACCCTGCTGGACGCCATGTCCGGCTCCGCCACCCCCACGCCCCCTCAAGGTGCTGTAGGAGCCAGGTGAAGTGAAACGCCAGCCCGGGGGGCGGTGGCGGGCGCCCCTTCCGCTCGCAGCGGCCATGGCCGCCCTCCTTGTGGACGGCAGCCGTTCTCGCGGGACAGTCCGCGCGCTCCACGCGGCTCTTTGGGGCTCGACCCCCTGCCCGCCCCCCCACAGGGCACTTCCGGTTCCTCTCCGAGTCCTCCAAACGGCGGAAGGCGTCGGACCCGGAAACGGAGCCCAAGACAGGAGGGAGGGCAGACATCTTGGAACGCGGCCTACTCCCGCTCAGCTCCTGACGTGGGGCTGTAGAACTAGTGGTTTTTATACTTCTTCTTTCATATCTTTCTACAGTGCAGTCTGTTCTTGATAGGAAGTGTGGAGAGCTTGGATGTTGGCACCCTCCAGACCCCAGGGCAAGCCTGTCTCTGGCGCCTCCAGCTGTGTGACCTTTAACGGCTGACTTGCCCTCTCTGAGCCGCAGGTGTTTCCCCTGTAAAACGAGATGCCACCTACCTGAAGGACTGATAGGATTAGAGGTAGTGCGGATCAGTGAGGTCCTCTATTCCAAGCTCCCTGTGAGATGGCAGTGCCATTGCCACGGCAACGATGACATCAGATGCAGCACCGTTTCGGGGACTCCGTTGGTCCCCCAAAGAAGTGGTGGCTGGGCCTCCCCGGTGGCGCAGCGGTTGAGCGCTGCGCTGTGGAGCTGTCGGCAGCGCACTATGAGGGTTCCACGCCCGGCTGGGGAGAATCCCACATGGTGGGCAGACCTCTCCTGCCTCGCCCGCTGCTCCCCTCAGCAGTGTATTTCTGATCTGCCTGTTCTGCTCCCCGCTCTGTCTCTGGTGAACCCTCTCGCCGCCCCAGCCTCTGGCCTGTACCCCAGCTTGTATGTAAAAGTAAATAAATAAATGAAAAGTGGTGGCTGTGGGGTGGGGTGGAGGGCCAGGGAGTGAGCACTGTCACTTTCTTCATCGTGGTACTTGATTCACAGAGGACACTGCCAGTGCAGTGAGGTGATGGGAGCAGCCTTGCCTGCTCCCCTCCCTTCCCTGCCCCCTCCTTCCCCAGGGGACTCCCCTACTCAGTTTTTTTTTTTTTAATTCTTTTACCATTACCAGATGCCTTTTTATTTTTATTTTTTTTAAAGATTTATTTTTTATTTATTCATACAAGCCGGGGTACAGGCCAGAGGCGTGGGGCGGTGAGAGGGTTCACCAGAGACAGAGCGGGCAGCAGAACAGGCAGATCAGAAATACACTGCTGAGGGGAGCAGCGGGCAAGGCAGGAGAGGTCTGCCACGCCATGTGGGACTCTCCCTGGCCGGGCGTCGAACTCGCGCCGCCACTGCCGACAGCTCCACAGCGCAGCTCCCAACCGCTGCGCCACCGGGGAGGCCCACCCTACTCAGCTTTTGCTCATGAAGGGGGGCTTTGGAGTTGTGTTGCTGCTTGTTAGGAGCCTGGCCGCCAAGTCTGACCAGTGTCTCCTCCAACCCGCAGCAGGGTTCCTCCCCATTCTTGACATTTCCCTCACCTGCTGCTTCCTGAAAGTTCTGTGGAGTCTCCCATATTCCACTCTTGGCATTTCTGCTGTTAGGGTGGACGAGGCTCGATCGTTTGTCACAGCCCTCCTTTAGTCAGCCGGACTGACCCCAGCCTGTAGCCAGGGACTGAGGTTTAGCTCGTCAAGGTGTCCTGTCCAGCCCATCAGCCCCGCCCCCCTGGCCGCCTTCTCTGGAATTTACAGGTTTTCGCCGGTAGAAAGCTGGCCTCCAGCCTGCATAAATGCTCAGTGCCCAGGGCATCTTGGTAAATGGCCAAGTTATCTCCTAATTGAGTACAAGCAAAACACAATGGGAGAGAAAGGAGTGTTCAGACACCACAGCTTCTCCAAGGGAAGTGCTCCTTCAGGTCGGAATTTTAAAAGTGGGTCTAATGCCACTGTGTGTGGCTGATGCCGTGGACACTCCTCCCGGGCCTGGGGGTGTGTGATCGTGGCATTCAGACCCGCTGGTGAGGGGCCCCCCACCTTGTCCTTCCATCCCTCCTGTGACTCCTCGGACAGCTTCGTGTAAAAATATTTTGGCTGCAGGTGTCACGAGGGCTGCGCTGCACCCGCTCTTGCCGGCGTGTGGGACAAAAGCTGCTTCTCTCTGCCCTGCGCTTTCAATGAGCCGCCTTATCGTAGGCGCTCAGAATCTATAGTGTGCCTTTTGGTGAAGTTGTTGAGAATTTTAATGCATTTTAGTTCTCATTCATCACGGCCCATGTGCTCCTGGCGGGAGGGTCTTTAGAAATAGGATTAACTTCTAGAGGAATGCATTAGCCACGCCACAGAAGTAGGCAATGTGCTAACTAGTCTGATAGATTGCTCCAACCTTCAAATCCTCTGGCGCCCCCCCCCCCCCCGACTTTTTTCCCTTTATTGACAGCTTCTCATTGAATGGCTGGAAGCATTAGTGTATTTAGGAGTTAGATGTTTTGTATGATCCTAGGCTGATCTCATATTCCCTTTCTGAAATTAATTCGACACTGCTTTACATGTTAATCCGCGAAGGATTGATTTGGAGAAGGTCAGAGCAGTGCAGCCTCAGAAAATGGAAGAAAAGCCCCACTTAGAACAGCTCATTTCAGTTCCCAGACCTAAGCCTCGCTGCCTTTTCTTTGTGACATGCAGACAGCTGCAGGCACCCGGACGCTAGTGGAGGACACTGCACGGCGGGGTTTGATGTGGGCTGGAGCATCGCTGCGCTAATTAAGTTTAGCTTGGTTAACCAATTGCAGTCTGCAAATTGAACAATTGCACTTTGAAAGCTTCTGACACAATAGAACACAGAATCTTCTTTTTAGGCATAAACATTCCCAATAATGGAGTTGTACTTTTTGAAAGAAGCTTATGCCTGATCCGCACCATTTGGATGTCTCCAATGTAAAGTTCGTTTCACTCGTAACGAGACTCCAGGCTGCTTTCTTCATGGAATCGCACGATGCCAGAGCTGAGGGGCCCAGTGCCGTGGGTGGGGAAGGGGTGGAGGAGCGGCCAAGGGACAGAAATACCCAGAGATGCAGCAGAGGTGAGTATTTGGGAAACATTTTTCCCCCCCAAATTTTATGTCCCAAACTATGGTCAAACAAACATTGGGAGAATCGATCACAGCCCTGGCACCAAGTAAGTGTTGGTTTTTAGAAGACGAAAACACTCTCAACCCAGAAAATCAAATGAAGGCCAATGCAGGTCATTTGGTGAAATGACAGCTTTCTAGAAAAGCAAGAACAATGAAGCCCTGACTGAGCAAAGACATACATGGGAAACCGGCAAAAGTGCAAAGGTGAGCTGGAGAGGGAAATAGTCTAATCTCCCTTTAGATGGAAGGAGTCCATGTTAGTAGGCTTTTTATTGTGAAGACAACATGCAATGTCATGCATGCTATTAAGTGATGTTTCATCTACCATCTTAACCTCACCCTAATGCTTCCTCTTTGCTCTGGAAAGTTCCCGTGCCAGCGGGAACAATCACCGAGGAGGAGGAACGCTTTCACTTTTGCTGATGGCGGCCTCATCAGAATCTCATCCCGGCTGCAGGCAGCAGCTGACGTCTCGATCCTTTGCTTACGAAGTGAGCATCATCCTCAGGCTTTCAAAAAAAAAAAAGGTCACCTGTCACGGTGGAGGGACTCTTCCACCTGTTTCACCTGTAAAACGCAGGGAAGGTCTGTATTTACCTCGATAGCCACCATGGCCCAGACCCCCCTTCAGGGGGTCCGCTAAGCCCCTGGCACCTATCTAGCTGGGGACCTTGGCAAGCGTTTCTTACTACTCTGGGTGTGGCTAATTATCATGCCTCTTGCCGGCTCTCCGTGGGATGGGATCTCTAATGTGGAGTGAGACAAAACTCCATCACCTGGAGGAAATGACCCCCAAGATGAGTGAGGTAGGCTCTCAGTGACTTCTGGTGCACTGAGTGCTACTGCGCGGGAAACAGGCTGTTTATAGTAAGTGTATTGCGTGCATTTGGACTAGGACTTTGCGTGCACCAGCTGGAAATCTTATCTGAGGCTCTGTTTAATGATAGCGTGGTACCTACACCTAGCAGCCTCTGCCCCGGCCGCTTGGACTGGCGTGTGAGGGTCTGTGTCCCCAGACCGAGCTACAGACAGGCTCTCTCCCTGGACCAGGAAGAGGGAACCCAGGCTGATTGGTCCATGATTTCAGGCTAATACATAGTAATTCAGAACTTTGTGGAAAGTATCAAAATGACAACAATAATGACCGTGCATGACCAGGGGACACTGCTGACCTCCTCTTAGCTCCTGTGCCGAATGCTTGACCCATTTCCCTCAGTTTACCCCCCATAGCAAGCCAATGGCAGATGCACTTTCATTGTCCCCAGTTTACAGATGTGAACACAGAGGCTAAGAGAACGTTAGGTAAGCTGGGGTGAGGGTGACCATTGGGAGCAGAAATTAGCCCCCCCAGTTTGTTCCCTGCCCTTTACATTCCCGTGCCCGGTTGTTAAGGAACAATTGCCAAAGCGGAAACAACTGCCAGACATATGTCCTATTTCTTTCTTTTTTTAATATATATACATTTAAAGATTTATTTACTTATGCATACAAGCTGGGATGCAGGCCAGAGGTGTGGGGCGGTGAGACGGTTCACCAGAGACAGAGTGGGGAGCAGAACAGGCAGATCAACCGAAACACACTGCTGAGGGGAGCAGCAGGTGAGGCAGGAGAGGTCTGCTGTGCCCTGTGGGAATCTCCCTGGCATTGAACTCATGCTGCAGCCGCCGACAGCTCCACAGAGCTGCACTTAGCCCCTTGCGCCACCAGGGAGGACCCAGATGTCCTATTTCAAAGGAATGACTAATGAAACATCTAGTTCGTCATAATCCATGAATCAAGTAGCTAAATATGGGGCAGGAGAATTAGGGCCTTCCTTGGTTGGCTGGAATGCCAGCTGATGCCTCCGGGTGCCCAGTGGCTGTTTTCTGCCTTGAATCAAAGGCATCATGGACAGTGAGGCAGTTCCCTCTTCTCTGCAGGGGGCTTGTTGTGAGCCCCCCAGGGATGCCTGGAACCCCAGACAGGATCAAACCCTCCCTCAGCTCTGTTCTCCTGTCCATATACCAAGATAACATGTAATTCATAAAGTAGGCCCAGTTCGAGATTAGCAACAATAACCAATTACAAAATAGAACAGCCCTAGCAAGCTGTTACAGTAAGTCATGTCAGCGTGGCCTCTCTGACCTCGTCTGACTTCAGGTAGGTGAAACCTCCAAAACTGAAACTTGGCTAAGGCGGGGGCGCTGGGCATGTGTGTGCCCCAGAGCCCTAGCCTGCCCCCCACCCCACCCCCACAGCTGCATAAAAAACTTCTAATCTAGAAGAAAAGCTTTTCTCCAAAACTTGGGAAGTGGTGAGTGTGCAGGTGTTGGTGCTAACAGCCCCAGCACACCTGCGCCCCCCCCCCACCCCCCCTTCTCCATGCTCTGCCTCCAAAATGGCAGTAGTCCACTCCCTGGTCCCCAGGAAACCAAATGTCACGAACAATCCGCATCAGCCAAAGAGGCTCGTGTGGGAAAGGCCTTTGCCTCCCGATGCCGTGAGAAGTGACACATTGAGGGTGTTTCTCCTGGTGAGACACATGGATCATGCGCTGATTCTGCGTGGAGATGGGCTGGAACTTGGGGACACGGAGCCGGTGCCTCTGGAGGCCTCACACCAGCCCAGTTGGTCCAGGAAGTGGACACAGGCCAGGCTCGTTGGTGGGACAGGACGGTCCCTGGAGAGCCAGGCTGGCCTGCCTTGCCGGATGCCGAGGACAAGAGGGTGGTGGGGTCCGCTGCAGGGGTTGCAAGGAGAGGCCTGGGCAGCCTGCACCCAGCTCTTGGGAGCCCCCCTTAAGGCACTAGCCACGCCGGAGCCCAAGGACTGTGCTGGCTTGTCCCAGGTGACAGGCTGTCCTGCTAGATTCTGGAATGTGCTCTTTGGTTTCTCACAGTCTGTGGGGAGCATGTGCCTCTACAGTTGTTTGATGCTTTGTTTTTTTTTTTTCCTTAAAACCCCTCTGTTAATGATAGGGGCTCTTTCTCACTGGGGAGTCAGGAAGTCCGGCAGGTTTTGTATTTAACTGTAACTGCTAGAAAAGGATTAGCTGCTGTGCCCTTCTTCCTCCCGGCCACGCGGAGGCTTGGGTGCCTCCCACACTCGCGCTCCACTCCGGCTGCGTCTTGTCTGGCTCGGGGAGCTGCTCTTTGCCCGCAACACCAGCATCAGCCGCAACACCAGCATCAGCCGGGGTGGGATTCAGCAGGAGACCTGCGGGCCTGCTGGCCCCGGATCGCCTCAGCCCCCAAGGGATTTGCGTGCAAGTTAAAGACTGAGGTCCCTTCCCGGAATTCTCTAACCCTTACGTATTGCCTCTCCCCCACCCTTCCTTAGCTTCCTGTTCTCTGCTTCCCAGACTCGAGGAAAGAGGAGAGATGTTAATTTCTCTTAAGATTATCTGCAGAGGTTTGCCAGAGAAAACCTGATCCCCTGCTGTGGTGCAAGCAGGCGCGAGGGGCAGGTTCACTGTTGATTCGGGCAGAGGCTAAAGAGACTTCTGGAACCCTCAGTGGATTTTTCAGGCTTTGATACTTTTAGGGACTCAGGCACACAGGTGCACCAGGTGGGGAGGCTGGTATACAAGGGGACAGGCA
This sequence comes from Scalopus aquaticus, assembly GCA_004024925.1. Lineage (NCBI taxonomy): Eukaryota > Metazoa > Chordata > Mammalia > Eulipotyphla > Talpidae > Scalopus > Scalopus aquaticus. Next base: position 6,340 of record PVIJ01005949.1, on the reverse strand, counting down.
CAGGCCGGGCAGGGGGGCTGGGAGGCAGGCGGGCAACCGAGCCTCCCAGCACCCCCGAAATCTTTGCTCTTTCTCTGGCCTCTCCCTGGCTTCTCTCTCACACCTCGTCTCACTGTCACACCGCTTGCCCTCTTGCTGCCACCAATGCTGCTTTCTGCGCCACCTCTGGACTCAGGTGTGCACACTTAGGCACGCACACACGCACGCATGCATGTTCCAGGGGTCCACAATCAGACGCGCATCCCGCCATCCCGCACCCGCGCTCCCAGGCGCCTACTGTATTAGCAAGGTCAAGGCCGCAGCTGATGGCCTCAGAGGCCAGTGGTGCAAAAAGCTTGATTAACTCACTTAGCCTACACCTGTTAAGTGAAAATTTCAGCTCAAGAGATCATTTTCTTTGGGTCTCAAGTACTATTTGGGACATACTTATACTAGTAAATTATCTTTATGTGATAATCACACTGAACGGGGCTCTTGGTATATTAAATCTGGCAAATTTCACTGGAAGTGTGTGGGGAGAAGGTCACGAGGTACACACTTGGTTTTAGGGGCAGGCTCGACACTCACCTGCCACCCCTGGCCTTGTCCTTGCCAGGGATGGGATTTGCCATCTCTCTCTTGACCTCAGTTGTGGGTACATTGGGGTGGGGTTGGGGGGTGACGGGATATCAGGAAAAATCTATGCCTTGGTTCTTCCTGAATCTCCCCAAACTATCAAACGACTAAGCCATACTCTGGAAAAAACTCATTCCAGCCTAGAATTGGGGCGCATTTTCCCACCAGGTGGCTTTTAGGTGAGGGGGCTGGCAAGGTTGAATAACAAAATTTGGGAGAGAAAATGGCCTCCATGTGAGTATTTTCATTTATACGAGATTTGCGTCTAGGCTTGAAATGTCGGGTTTAACTATTAAGTTTTCTTATTTGGTCAGGAACCTGAAGCTCTCGTTTATTCATCTCATTAGGTGAAGGTCTTGCAGGTGTTTCTGAAACAACTCGTGACCTAACATTTCTTATTGTTAGGTGCTTCCAGATGATGGAGTTTGCCTCAAATGCCCCAAAGCAGTGAAACTCAGATTTAAGGTTTCAACATTTGCCGTGACTCTTTGCTTTCATGCCACTTAATACGTTGTCCCTACATATTCTCGGGGAAATTATGAGCTGCCTTATTCATTACACATTTTTCCAACTTGTGATGATGTTGGCATCCAGTGTTGGCAGCATTTGAAAGAAACTGGCATATTACTTGATCATTGTAAATCTCTCAGTACTTTTAACTGAAAATGGCAGAACCATTTTCTTAAAAATTTGCTTTCTTCTGTTACCCTTCTTCAGGAAATATGCAGTGTTGCTAGAATTCTTTCAGGACTCCCTGGGAAGTGATCCTTTCGAGAACAGGTCTTGCTGTTGGCACACTGATGTGAAAAGCATGAATAAGAACGTCTCTGGACCTCAGGCATGAATAAGGTCATTACAGGATATTAGGTGGTGGAACAAATGGAAGTCAGAGGATGAAAACATTGGTTGTCGAGCAGTGTGCTTGCGTTGCTTAGTATCATAGAGCAGGCTGTACAGAGGCAGACTGGTTGAATTTGTCATCTGGCAAAGAAACAGTCCTTGTCACAGCAAATTTATCCATGTAGATTATGTATTAGTAAATACGTGTGACATAATATTGCCAGGAAACAGAAATTCGCTCTCGCTTCTGTGAGAACAAAGGGTGGCACGAAGCTAGCACTGGTGAGAGCACATCAGCCAGCCCTTTGAGGCTCTCATGATGGAGAAAGCAAGCTGGAGTCTGGGGTGGAGTAAGGAGTTCCCCCAGCGAGCAGCCTTGGGGGTGGCCCAGCATCTCTGCCTTCACAGGCTCAAGCTCGCCCGTGAGCTCTCTGCCTTCTGCGGGCGCAGCCTGGACCCAACGGTTCACGTCTAACAAGTAAGGGGATGGCACTTCGGAGGTCAGCTTCCAAAACCTTCCACGGCTTCTGTCTCCAGAGAGGACCCCCGGCCTCCCCTCCTCTCCTGTGCTTGGAAGTGGGTCCTCCCCCAGTCAAGCCTTGAGGTGACCACCGTCCCCGCCAACAACTGTCGAGACCCCTCACCACTCCCAGCCTCCTGCTCCCAGAATCTGGGGTAATAACTGTCTTCTTCAGCTGCTAGATTGGGGGTGGGTTTTGGAATCATCAGTCACTCCTACACTGTCTTAAGCAATTAGTTCGTTCCTGGCTCCCCCTCCCGCGCCCCTCCCGCCCCCCTCCAGTCTTTGGGAGAGTGTCCCAGTTTCTTCATGGAACCCTTTTATTTTTTCAAATTTTCACCAAGACATCAAAGGCCTTTTCTGCCTGCTGCTTCATCTTTCGGCGGTGCCAGCTCGGCCACTGCCTAGCAAGTTACAAGCCGCGCGTGGCCAACCTGTCCCATTTCTTTAGCGACATCCGAGCTCCCTTGACAAGTCACAGACAGAGGTGGCCGGATTGTGACCCAGGGCCCACAGCAGTGGCGGCGGCTGGCCTCTGCTCGGTCCGTCTGTCACAGCGCGCCAACGAGGCCACTCAGACCTGTTGGCAGCGGGTGCGAGCCCGTCTCCTGGCCCCACCTGTGCCTGGACTTACTGAGAGGAGACAGCGGGTGAGCCCCGAGCTCGCGTGCAAGAACTCGAAAACCCAGACCTGGCATTCTAGTCCCGCGCAGCTGCAGGTTTGCTGCGTGCGCCGGGCCGTGCCTTTGGAGCTGGCGCCTCTGGAAGGCCTGGCCACGAGTCACCCCCACTCTCCTCTTAAAGAGCCTGGGGAAAGAGCCCCTGTGTAAGTGACAGAGAATGAGCGCTAGTATTTTAAACCTGTCTGGGACGATGTACCATTTGCACACTCTAAGAGACACCTCCACCGCCCCTGGGCCTGGGGAGCGTTAGGGGGGAAATGGTGAAAGTATTTGCCGATGGGAAATGAGCACCGTCCACGTTGCCTCTTGGTTCTTTCAGCTCACCCTCGAGCAAGCGGGCTTTGGCGATGGGCTCCTCAGTGCTGCCCAGTGGCCAGCGGCCTGTTCACACCGCCCCTGGCGCATGAAGTCTCCGCAGCACCGAGAATTAAGTCAAGGTGAAAGCAGACTCTGGATTTCACCGCGAGGTCACGCAGAGCCCCCTTCGCTTGGCAGCCGGCCGCATTCTTATTACACTTCATTTATCTACTTGGGAGGACTCAGGAGGACCAGCTGGGCCCCTGTCTGTACTCATCAAGAGTTAATTTCTGAGCGAGGTGCTGCGGTCATGAACAAGTGCACAAGGTGCCCCGGTGGTCCTGCCAGACGAGAGGGGCCCTTAATTAGCAGCCACATTCAATCAGCCTGCTTAACCCGCCACGGGGCGCGCTGGTCATGTCCTTCCTGCCGCCCTCCCGCCCGCACAGAGCCGCAGGCGTCCGTGGGGCCTGGGAAGAGGGAGATGGCGCAGGCCCAGACCCCGGGCCCATCCAGGGGAGACCCAGACGGCACTGATTTTGGACGGAGCCGTGAGGGTAGCAGGGTTTCTCTAAAACTTGGAGCCTTCGTTTTGTCTTTGCCAGCTTCTGTCTCCCCCGGGCCGCCCGCGTGGCTTTCTGCGACGTTCCAGCAGTCTCCCGGGTCCTACTTGCAGGAAGCCGTGTCTGTGGGAGCTGGCGGGGGGAGGGGGGGGCAGAGGCCGTGCTGGCTCTGAGGCCCTGAGTGCAGTTTGCTCAGTTGCACATCGGAAGGGCCAGCCCTGGCCCTGATGCTGGCAGAGCTGTTAGATGTTCGGGTCAGAGGTGGAGACTGTGGTGACCCAGCAGGCATTCTGCAAGGCTGGGGCGCTATCCCCGACCATCAGGAGGGGCCCTGGGGCCGCCTCGATCTCTAGCCCCGAGGGAGGGGTTCCTGCTGGTTGCACAGAGTGCTCTGAAACCTGGTGTTCAGTATTTTGTCCTGACTTCGGAGTGCCACCATCCGCCATGGCAACCTTGAATAAACAGGCAGTGGAGGCCGCCCCCCACCCCCGCAAGTGCCAGCCGGAGGCTCGGGCACAGAGGCCCTGTGCGGTGCGTGTGACGGGAGGGGCCGCAGGTCTCGGTGACACCTGCTCGGACTCGACTCGGCACCGATGTGTCTTTGTCACTTCTCTGGCTGGGCGGGTCATTTTGGGCCAGTGTCCCCTCAAGACCTCGCACGGACCCCTCGCTCCCTGGGTGAGCCTGGCTGCTGGTGCCGGAACCCGTATCCTCCTGGCCCAGACGGGTAGGTGGGCTGAGGAGCACATGCGGCTCGGAGCTCTCTGCAGAGCTCAGGCAGCCCACAAAGTGGGGGCCGCTCCCCAGCCTGGGCCCGCAGGGTGTCGCTGGGGGTGAGATGAGTGACACTTACAGCGCCTGATGGGACTGTCGCAGGGAGCCCGGGGCCTGGGCTGAGGGATGGACGAACAGCCCAGAAGGCCAGCTGGGCCTCAGCCCAGGAGGGCGAGGGCAGGCCAGGAAGGGCCTGACCGCCCACCCTCATGGAAGGTGGAAACGCTTAACGGTTGCTGTGAATTTTAAGCTTCGCTCTTTTTTTACCTGGCGGATCACAGAGGGCTGTGTCTCGGTGTAATGGGGCATTATGTTGGTGGAGTGAAGGAGGCCGCCCTCCTGGCCGGGCCCCGGCCCCCTGGAGCTCACGGTCTGGAGCTGGGGGAGCCGGCAGGAACGTGTGTCTGCGAGCGCGCGGCCTTCCTGGGGCGGCGTCGGGGCCAAATCGCCCATTCCCTGGGCCGAGCCACCAGCGGCTTCCTGAGGCGGATGCTGGGGGCACAGGCCCCCTTTGCAGGCGTTTTCTCGTTAGCCTTGGCTTCTTTCCCCCTTTCCACTTTTGCGTTGGGAACATGGAAATGATTGTGTAGAATTATGTTATGGAGAGGAGAATTGAAATAGAGGAGCACATCCGTCACCAGGGGCCGCGCTGCCAAGCCTGCCGGAGCCCAGGCCGCTGGACCTCACTCGGGCCTCGTGGGCATAAACTGGAACCTTGGCAATAGAAACTCCCGGACACAAGCTTGTCCTGTGCCAGGGCTTCTGGAATCCAGATTTAACACTGCACATTCCTCCTTGTTTTGAAAGGAGAAAACCATGACTTTAAATGTTAGGGAGACGTGTTCCGTTCTGGACACACAGAGGCGGGTGCTCCAGCCGGGGGACCCCTGGAAGGGAGCTGTGGACGGTTCTGCCTGCTTCCCAGTCAGGAAGTGCCTGCCCGCTGTCTGAGGTGGCGCCTGCATCTCCTCCCGCCAGGGAGGCCAGATCGGCCACGGAAGGCCATGGAAGGCGGTGTGCTGACTGGCTCCTGGGAATGAGGCTCTGGGTACCTAGCTGTGTGCTCTGACCGTCCTCGGCTCCACCCACTCACTGTCACCGTGACAACCAGCACACGGGTGGGGTTCACTCTTAGTTAAGGGCTTGGGGCTAGGAACTTGAATCTGGTGTTCTTTTTCACATGATTAATTTTCAATTTAATTACATTACTCGCATCTGGACCTACATCTTTGACCTCCCAAGTAAGAATTAAAGGTCATAGTCGGGGGTTGTTGCCATAGTAACCCTGGCTTCATTATTGAAGCATCCCTGGAATGACTGTGTTGCTGCTCTCCAGTGAGGGTGCACCCCGATGGCTCTGCCGACCCCCGCGTGAGCTGTGCAGGGGCCTCGGGAGCTGGGGGGCTGGGGTAGGCCTGCGCCATCATGGACGGGCTCTCCCCGAAACCTAGACAGCCGAGCCGGGAGGCCAGGCGTGGGCATGCGAGGGCTTTGGTCCTGCTGGGTCACTCATCCACTCGGGCACTAAGTGGCTTCTCCAAGCCTCAGTTTCTTTGTCTGGAAAATGGCAGTAACCACAGCAAGCCCTTAACTTTCCCTAATGATGAACACATCAGACGTCATTGAGCTGGGCTGTGTATGCGTGCGTAAATGCAGCAGGTGTTCTCATCTGTGCGGAGTGTGGCCGAGAAGTGCGGGTGAGCCCCGGGCCCGCTCATCTCCCCCCTGATCACACAGCCCCTTTCAGTGGGTCTGGGCTGCTGGGCGGCCATGGTTGGAAAGGACATGAGGCTCACGCCTTCTCCCACTCTCCTCTGCCCCCTTCATCGCCGTCTTGGAGGTCGTGTGGGAATTGCGAAACTCAGGGTTCAAGGCCAGCTGTCCAGGGTCACCGCCTTAGACGGAGCACTGGGCTAGCCCCACGTGGCCACTGCTGAGTTCTCATCTGTATCTTTTTTTTATTGTTATTTGTGTCTTTTACATTTTGTATTCCCCTTGGGCAGCCCACCACCAATTCACCCGTGATCCATCTCCATGGTCCCCTGTAT
>PVIJ01005948.1:53423-97763 GCA_004024925.1 Scalopus aquaticus | reverse complement strand
GGGGGGCGGGGAGGGAGGCGGAGGGAGGGAAGGAAAAGGGCACAAAATGGAATAGAAAAGAACACAAGGTACCATGAAGATGGATCACGGGTGAATTGGTGGTGGGCTACCCAAGGGGAATACAAAATGTAAAAGACATAAATAACAATAAAAATATATATTTATAAAAAAAAAGAAAACCTGTTTAAAACCTGTTAGGTAATACAATTACAGCTAATTCTGAAGTGATTTATTAGAGACTACAGTTTATATAGCATGGAAGACAAGAAAAAAACAATTCATAAGAACCTTCTACATGCTGTTTAGAGAGCTCGGGCTGCCCTTGATAATCTATCCCTGATGAGTTCAGGAATTCATGGTCAAATAAATGTGGACTTTACGGGACTGTATTTACTGAATGAAGTGCTATCTAAAATAGCTTTTGTTTTGCTTGCTGTTATAACTCATCAGCTGCCAACATCTGTGACTGATCTGGTAAATAGCAAATCATTCATTAATTTCAGATCCTTTATTTTCCTGTCCTATTATTTTTATCTCTAACTGTTTGGATACATTCTTATTCTTCAGTGTGTGTTTAATTGATTAAACTTTTAAAATAGTTCCTTTCCTAAAGACTTGTAGCTTACTAATTCAGCAAAATATAATTTCTCACAGAACATTTTTTTTACCTGAAGTAAATAAAGAATAAGATCATGAAGAAAAATATAATTTATTTGAATATTGTTGTTCATTACAGTTGGCTGAATAATTATATAGAATCACTTTCCTTTTTAAAAATCCATATGCTCCTAAATCATACAGACTGAAATTTTTAGATAAATATACCTTAAAAAGTAATTGTATAGACAAGTTAAATTGCTAACAGAAAGAGATGAATTTAAAAAAAAATGCTAAATTTTCTTAGACAAATCTGCAAAAGAAAAAACTTACTGAGTCTGACATATACGAGTAATTATAGTGATTATTACAATGACAATAAAAGTACTACCACTTATTTAGATCCAATGAGTAATTTGCATGTTTTAAATATTTATAGTTATTTATTAGAGATTTGGTATGAATCATCTCCATTTTACAGAAGAGAAAAATTAAGACACAGTGGGTGAAATATATTACACAAAGTCACACATTTAATAACACTGGTCAACAGTGAGATCGTTACTGACTTAAAAAATGCCCTAATCTGTAGTATCTTGGTGTGCTGAACATGAATATAACCCTGAAAATTTTTTACGAGCTCTCATTTTGAAGATATTTCATAGAATTCATTTTACATGTCTCACCGTGTAAATTGATCCAGGAGGACTGCAACAACATCCTAAATCAGCCTATAATGATGTAATATTGCATTGCATTGCATAATACCATCATGCACACATCATCCAGAGTTGATTGCATCATTTTCTGATGCAATGCACTACTACTGCCAGGCAGCTGCTGAAGTAAGATGATGTCAGCAGTCCATTCTATAAAGCCCTGTTGGAAAAGTTGAGCACTGAAAATATTTCAGAGTTTGTGCGAGACAGTTTAAGCTACTGTTCCATACAACTGTTATTCTTTCATCCATTTAGGCACAGTACAGAACAGTAATGCCTCGAAAGTGCGTCGATAGCATGGACAATTTTTGCTCTATTTGTAGGGAAGTGACGTTTGCCAACCAGAAGAAAATGATCACTTCTCAAGTGAAGAAGGCTTATCATCTTTACTTCGGATGCAAGATTGGTGACCAAGACAAGCCTTGGGCCCCACATATATGCTGTGTTACATGTGCAGCACAACTTTCAGAGTGGTTAAATGAAAAAAAAAAAAAAGCCGTTTGCAGTCCCTGTGGTGTGGAGAGAGCCACCGGAGGAATAACAAATCAAAAGAAGTCGAGAATAATCTACCCAAACATTCCATCTGCATTAAGACCAGTTCCACATGGTGAGGGACTTCCTATACCAGAACCTCCAGCAGAATATTCGCTTGATTCATCTGATGAGGACAAGGGTCAGCCGACCAGTTCTTCTCCTGTTCCATCAGCATGCAGTGATCCAGATTTTCACTGTGGTGCATCATCTACCCCACACAGACTAACACAGGAAGAACTCAATGACCTGGTTCGTCATTTGGACTTATGCAAGAACAAGGCAGAATTGCTAGGATCAAGACTCCAACAATGGAATCTTCTAGAAGATGTCACAATTACTTTCTAGTGAAAGTGCCACCAACAGTTGGAGCCTTTCTTCAGAGAGGAAAGTATTCTTGTATTCTGTTCCAATATTGAGGACCTCATGAATGCCTTAGAAATCACTCATGACCCACAAGAATGGAGACTATTTTGAGACTCTTCGAAACTGAGTCTTAAGGCTGTGCTTTTGCACAATGGAAGCCATCTTCCGTCTAATCTATTCCTGAAGAGCTGTACAAGAGATGAGCGAAGAAATCTAAGAAGTAGTCTATGACTTGATTTTTAACAGGTATTAACCATAGACCTATTACTATTGGCATGCATTTCATGATGTAAACATCCATTTATTGCAGATATCCAAAAAAAAAAAAAAACTAGAGCCAAAGTTAGAATTTGACTGTCATATTTGTGTTGAGCACATACAAATTGATAGAAAATGACTAATTTTATTTCAGTAACATGACTTTTGTAAAAATTTGTTGACTGGTATAATTGGTAAGGCTAGAATTCAAACCCAAGCAACATAATTACTAAATAAAATTTCAAATGTTGAATCAATTGAAGTTTTTCAGAAAAGAATCCTGGGGAAAAATGAAAAAAGAAAAAGAAATGTTACAAAAATTGGGCTTTGTTATTTTTATGGAAAAAATATTTTTATGAAAAAGTTAATTGAAACCTGTAGAAAATATTATTTACAATGATGGTTGTTATGGCAGTATCACATAATGATTTGCAATAGTGGACTGAGAAACATATTAATGTGGGAGAACATTCAAATTATTTTTTGGAAAAGGGAAAACTTTATTTTTTTAATGAGGTAATATTGACTTGCATAGTGTTGGTATTTTGGAAGTATAGGATTTCAACTCCCCTCAGGTATCACTAGAAGAGTGCACCCTTCACAAATGAACCTCAACTATAAAAGATATAAGCAATAAAAAAATTGGTTATGTCATATACAGTAACATCCAGAGTTAGAATTCAGGTTACTCTGTTTGTTGATTTAACAGTGTACTCAAGAATCCTTGCATTCTTCTTTCAGCTCTATGTCCTACATTATCTTGGTTTTCATTTCACACTTAGCTCCGCACTTTTATAAATTGTTGCTATAGTTCCAGGGATCATACCATAACTCAAATGCCATCAGAAGAGAAGAGAAATACTCCTACTCCTACTTGTCAGTTTTTACCAATACAGAGAATATTTCTAAGAAAGAAATGAAATAAATTAAACATTAAAAGGCAAAGACTTAGATTTCCTTCTATGTCTTTCTTCTGTTTGTAATTCCTTATGAATTATAAACCAAAATACATAGCTATTGATAATTAGAATTTATTTTATTTTCTGCCATCTATCAAATTGATTATATCCTCATTTAACTTTGACAAAAACAAAAATATTCAAATATTAGCTTTACAAAAGAATTTGTTACTTAAGCAATAATCTTATTAAATTCTTAAAATTGCTACCAGTCTTTACAACCAAAAGGGATTTTTCAATTAGAAACAATGGTCCACAATAAGATCAGGATTTTGGCAGAAGGGCAATTGTAAAAGAGGAAGTAGGGAAGAAGCAGACAATGCCTGAGAATACTGGGGAAAAGCAAATTTAAGAATGAATGCTTGGAAATCTTTCCCTGAAATACAGTAAGAATGAAGATAGAGAATTTATACAAAACTATATGAGAAAAATATTCTTCAAAGACTGGTCAAATATTAAAGTAAATATGATTTCAAATTCCATCAATAGAGTAGTGATTAAATGGAGTTATACATTTATATTGCCAATGATCATTAACAGATAAAAGGAAATTGTGGCATTCATGAAAACCAATATATTACTCTGATATTAAAAAAATTGAAAACTTCTGTCCCACAATTTATGGATTTTCTGAATTACTATTGACCATCAGTAATATGCACCACATTGTACTGATCAGCTTTCTTTGATCCTTAGTACAATAGCTATTTTGTTTCTGAATATAATAGTACCTTTAATATTATATGTAAATATCCAGTGTGGCAAAGATATAATTGCTATAATTTGAATAGTACTTACTAGGCACCAGGCACTTTTTTCAGCACTCAACCACATTAACTCATTTAATCCTCCTAGCAGTCCTATGAATAGTATTACGTCTCCACTTTACTAATGAGAACACTAAGGCACAGAAAGATTATGTAAAATTCTACATGTGTTAATTGACTACAGAGTCAATAAGAAGGATAAGATACTATTTTTCCATGAGGTCTCCATAGCTCTGTAGTCATATCATGTAGAGTGTTATAGTTTTCTCTGTTTAGTTTTAAATATTAGCCTTAATGTACCATAAAAGAAGCTAACAGGGAAGTCAGAATTTTTTCCCTTCTCTCCTTTTTTGTATCTTTCACAAAGATAAAAAGGCACAGTTCTAGTCTCTTAAAAGTTTCCACAAACAAGTTAGCCAACTTGCATTTGATGTACACAAAATAGTTTGTAACTCTGATGAGGTTAAATTTCTTCATGCTTCTTTCCTATGATGATAACAAATTTAATGATCAGGATGATCATGACCAATAGAAACAAATAATCTTCCAGGAAAGACATAAACCAAGAAAAGGTATACATTTACCCCAGGAAGTGGGATAACACTTCTATTTGAAAATCTATATTCCGTATTATGGCTTCCCCCATTTTCATTAAAAATGCATTGAGATATTTAAGCACCAACTTTTCCATATGGGACTTAGCTAAATACAAATTCAATGCAAATTATCACAGTGGTATAAAGCAAATTTAAAAGGTCCTATTTATTTCTCCTAATTAGAATCCTGTAACAAGAAGTACATTTTCTTCTTTTTCTTTAAGATTAAATGATCTTTCTGTTATTTTTCTTATTCATATTTATTATTGAGTTAACATTCCATCAAATCATGTAAGTTTTTGGTGTACATCATTGAAAATCAACGTGTACATATTACATTAAATTTTCCACTAAAATTCAATTCTGTATTTTTTTCTGATATGAATATGTTCATGATCACTGAGACAGGTATGGTTTTATATTGTATATAAATACTGGTACATATGATTTGTTATTTTCATGCAATGGTAAGAGAACATTCTAATTAATAATCATGAGAATAAAATCTCTAATGTGTGTTTTATACAGTTGTTATCAATAAGCTTTACCCAAATACCCATCAGATGAATTCTCGCCAGTACGTAATTCATAATACAGTTCTTATGTTTCACGCAAATAAATTCATAAAACTTTCTCTACTCAAATACAGGTGCTAAGCCAGAAGAAAGTGAAACAACTTAAGCAGCAAATACATTGGTAACTGATTGGTACTCAGTTAACTGGATTTAAAATATATGAGTTAAAAAAAAATCCACATGGTTTAGTTTGGCAAATGGAAATGTTTTAAGAATGTAGTAAGGTAGATAGAATATAAATTGTGCATATACCTTTTGATTGTGTGCACTTGTACTGGTCAATCTAAAACTTATTTCCTTATTTCTAAAATGTGTAAAATAATGATTGTATCTTGATTGTGTAATTATAAATAAAATCACCAACTTTATCCAGATGTGCATTAAATCCAATGTAAAAGTCATTCAATAAATTAGTATTGCTATTTTAATTATCTTAAAGATCAATGATAATTATATAATAAAATGTTTTTGTAATCAATATATGTCAACAATATGATTCTAATAATACCTGCCTTTTTATTTTAGATATCTTCAACATATACTTGAAGAAATCCCTACCAATTCATTCATCTTTACATATTGACTGAATATCTGCAATGTAGAAATGGTCTTTAATATTATGAAGCTTTCATTCCAGTGAAGGTAATTATAAACAAACAGTAATGAACTAAATAAGTAAAATGTGATTTGATAAGAAATTATTAGAAAGCAGTAAGAGTGACTAAATGGCTACTTAAGTTGAATGGTGAGAAAAAGACTATATAAAAATGTGATAATGTGAGTTAAAAGATCAACATAGAAAAATCTCTTGATAATAGGACTAGAGTTTACGCAAGTATTGTTTCATATTTTTTCCAACTTGTTTAGTTTGAATGTTTTAGACAAATATATAATTGATTCAGACATATTAATCATGAGCAGTGTATTTAGTAGCTATTTTTATTAACGGTACTGGGTTTATTTATAAGTGGTATTCATTTATTCTGCTGATGTTTCTAAAAACATTTTTAGAGTAGTCACTGTGTATCTGGTGCCTCCCATCAAAGGAAAGAGGTAGGGATTTCAGAGCTACAGTTGATTTTCTACATTTGCTACATTATCTTCCAGAAAGAGTATTGTGACTTGGATAAATTATCTGTAATGTGTAATCCCTTATATTCTCATATTAAAAATATGATAGTAAGGTGAATATTGTGTCTTTTGAAGAATACACGAGTAGATGTATATAATCTAATCCCAGCACCTTCTATATAATGGTGGCTTTATTTTTTTTTAACTAGCAGATGAGGCAAAAGATGTAGGTCACTCATTTTTGTGCAATAGGGGACATGCTATGATAAAAGCACATAGCACAATCAAAGTACATGGAAGGGACACTTACCTATTATAGAAAGGGTCAAATAAACATTCCTCTAAAAAATTTTAGATGTTGAATGGAAACACTATCCACACTATTCACATTCTTTGCGTTACGTCTGTTGGAAAGCAGATGGCACTCACCAAAGTAAATTGTGAGACTTGTGCAAGGAGATTTCCCACCCATATTCATCATTCCTGTACAGTCTCATATAGCAATGTTTGACATATAAATAAATGTAAATTTATATAAACATATTTATTAAAATTGGGAACAAATTACAAAATATGATTGTGAATATCTATTTGATTCCTGTTGAAAATTCATAAAATTCATTTAGCTCTTAAAGCAAAAGATTTTGTACAACTGAAACCATGCTTTTATACAGATTAAATTGTCATTTGTATCATTTATAGATAAAGGTTAAAGCAATACATTGAAAAACAACATTTAAGAAGTGCAATTCAAAAGTATATCTTTATTTAGTTTTTAGATGGAAAGTCTCTCCTGTACGTTGGCAAAAATAGAATCGAAACACAGATAGAAATCTGTTCAGTTTCTTCCTTAATCAAATAAACTGTTCATTAAATAAACATAATGTTTCCATCATGTGGAAAAAAAATCAAAAAGTTATGAATTATTTTTTTCACCACAAATCTTAGAGTTATGTATAGAGCTACTTAAGGTAACCTATGTCAAGTAAAACCAAAATTCTACCCCTCGAACTAATCCATAATTAGTGGAAACATTTTTACTCTATTGAATGTGTGATTATTTATAACTGATGCTGCTCTGATTATCTTCTGATGTTGACAACCTCATGCAAGTTGCTATATGTCTCCCTTATAGCGCAGTTTCAAAGCATTGGGTCTTATTGTACTCAAGTCCTTGGTTGCATGAACAGCTTACTTTCCCCTCAGCAGTGCGTTTCCGTTGATCTGCCTGTTCTGCTACCTGCTCTGTCTTGGTTGAGCCCTCTCGCCACCTGCCTCTGCTTTGTGCCCCAGCTAGTATGCATACATAAATAAATCTTTAAAAAAAAGTTTTTCCTACCCCTTTCTATAGGACCATAGAACACCTGTTCCTAGTGTGTTCCTAGTGTGTGTTGAAGCCATTTTCCCTTCAGGGGTCTTTTGGTTTTGATTTATTCCGACTGAGGATCTGGACAGGGCCCGTGGTCTTCATTCTGCCACCATCTTGCTGGACCTCTCCAGCACTTGTTTCCTTGGAGGCTCAATATTTTTAAATTGATGTTCCATTGCTTTATTATACTATTACTTTTAACAAGTAGAGTCAATACCTCAATAAGTATATACCACAGTGCACCCACTAGCAAAATCCGAGTACCATTCACTATGATCGAATAAACCCACTCTCTGTCAGCTCCTCACACCCTCCTGCCTTTCCCCTCTGATAGCTTCCACTTTTTTTTCAGTATCTCTGGATTTTGTTCTTGTGTTCTTTGTGTGTGTTTGCTTTGCTTCTTTATGTTTCATATGGGTGAAACAACCTGGTATAAATAATTATTTTACCTTAGGGAAACACATGAAACCTGCCCACAGCCAAGTCTTATGATTATAAAACATTTTATTTGATTTATACCACAATAACCATATTTAAACTCACATTTTCACATGAAGGGAATGTTTAAATCTGTGTTTCACATCCTTGAACTGCTGTTCTGGTTCTTTTTAATTTCAGCCACTGCATTGATAGGACTCAAAGGAAAACAAAATGGATTTATCCATCACTGAACACAATTAATTGTATATTGGCCTCTTTAGGAATAGAGTTAGATAAAATGACTTAATCACAATTTTTCAGGGGAAATTATAAATAATTAACCACTCTGACTATTACTCTGATAAAAGAAAGTGAAATTCAGCACATCCAAGAAAATGACAATCAGATAAGGAAATTACTTACAAGGAACATTCCTTTATTGTAACTGATTCTGCCCCATGTAGCAATAGCTAGTAGTTGAGACTACTGTTTTTTAATCAAGATCTATATAACACTGGAAGGCAATATAGTCCATACCTCTATTATTCATTAAATATCTCTAGTTCTCATTTTTGCTTATCTCAAAACACTTAAAAATGAATATGAAATGACTGTGAAATTCTGCCAGAGCTAATCAAATAAATAAAACTGGAACAGTTCTTGTATCTTTTAACCCACTGTATAGTATGTATTGGACATAACTATGGGTAATTACGTGTCCAAGAATCATTTAAGTATGCTAGCTATTTTTTATGGTAGAATCTCCCAACCTGCAGACTCAAGGACCCAGGGAAAGATGCATATTTATTGCTGCTGCACAGGAGTGGTCTTGGCTCCAAACAAGAAGTTCCTTTGCTTCAGGTATATTTAAAACTTTGATCACTGTCTTATACAGTGAAACATCTCACCAAAGAACACAAACATGCTATACTAGTTCAAGCATGGTACCCATCATCTTTAATATAATAAAAATATTATCAATAATTATAATAATAAATCTCTGTTTGAAATATAAGGTGTTCAACAATATCTGGTGTTGTGCATTAACACATGGATTGCCTTTAGAACCTGGAACCCTTTATCTGTGACAAGCAGACGTGACTGTTGGTCTGGTCCCCACTACTGAAATACAATGGGTGGGAAATGGTGTTTAACTGCATTAGCAATTGTGAACCTAGAAAAGTAGGTGTAGGAAACCCAGAGTTACTCAGGGTTTGTATGAACTGAACATGCAAGTGTTCCCACGGCCCAGATGAAGTTAGTTTGCATTGCAGAGAGACAGAATGTTTGTGGAACCTGGGCGCCAAGGAGATATGAACAGAAGGAGGTCACAGATACTTGATGCCAGCGCTAAGCAATAATTCATGAGCCATCACTTGGAATAGCGATGCTGCCATCCTAGCAAAGACAATTGCAGAGAACATACAGGCACCCTTGGCAGAATTCACAAAATCTTCCTTTAAAGAAAAGTTATATTAAAGTGTTCGATTCCAAGACAGTGAAGACAGCTAAGGAGATTTCCTGTTTAATGAAGTTGTCCTCCCTCCATTCCTCTTGATATAGCTGTAGTGTGTGAGATTTGAAGATTTATATATGACATGGACCTAAACATTAAATTTTCTTAACCAAGATTACCTTGCTTTTTTCTCAAAGTATCTTTAGGACAGTAGATTTCTTAAGAGCAAGCAGCAAAATTTGGGTCCTGCATAAGTTGTCGCCAGGAACAAGGGAAGCACATTCCCTAAATAACATTCAAGTAAAGGGAAGTAGACAAAAATATGATGCTATTTTTATTGTGCAATGGATCATGCCTCTCTCTCTATATATATGTATGTATGTATACACATTCATAAACAACTGTAATGTAGATAATAATTTTCTTTCAGCTTCTGATATATGTGTGTATATATATACACATACATATATGAATGTGTGCATATATGTGTGTATGTGTGTATATATATGTGTGTATATATGAATATACAGACTATATATATATTCTGCTTCCTTTTTCTGGGCAAAATTGTTCCTGCAGTTCTTTGTTTGCATTTTCCTAGTACCTCAGTTAATTTTTCAATATATGACTTCTTACCATTCTCATTTAGTGCTCTATCCAAAATTATTAATAGGCTCAATGTTCCTAAACATAATAGAAACACTTCTCTATATACCCAACTTAGTCATTCAGCAATTGACACAGATTGTCTTTCTCTCATTCTTTTTATTTTTTATAAGATGTATTTATTTATGCATACAAGCTGGGGTACAGGACAGAGGTGTGGGGCAGCGAGATGGTTCACCACAGACAGAGTGGGGAGCCGAACAGGCAGAATGACGAAAACACACTGCTGAGGGAAGCAGTGGGCCAGGCAGGAGAGGTCTGCTGCACCATGTGGGAATCTCCCCAGTCAGGCGTTGAACCCGTGTTGCCACTGCTGACAGCTCCACAGCACAGTGCTTAACTGCTGCACCACCAGGGAGGCCCTTCTCTCATTCTTGGTAGAATTTCCTAATGCTCGTTTCAGAGGCCATTCTTGATCATCTTTATTACTGAAATTTCAGATGTCCATATTGACATGGAGCATAGGGCTCTACTCATGTTTTTATTTGTATGTTTGTTTTTATTCTTTTTGAAGAATTATCTGCTTATATTTTTGTGTATTATCTTTTGTTGAGAAATCCTATTCTGTTCTCTGAATCCACAACTTCCAGTCTATCTCCACAAAAGTTTACCTAAAAAGCACCTCAAACCTAATATAAACCTGTCTGAATTACCGATTTAAGTGGTTGAAAACTGTTTAAAGTATTCCTTTTATTTCATCCCATTAAATCACATTATTACCAAGACAGAAACCTGGTTGTCTATGTAAATCCAGTTCTCCAAGGATATATAAAAATTAAATCCTACAATTGTCCTACCAAATTCTCTTTAAAGTATATCTTGTTTTCACCCATTTTTCTCCATCTTAACTGTTACTGCATAGATGTCTCACTATGACAAAGAGACTCTTTTCCTACAGGAATCCCTATTTTCCACTTTTGTTTGCCAGAATTCATTCTAATAAATGCCTAGAACTTTTGAACACCTACTCAAAGCAAACCATTCCCTAATTAAAAATTGGGGAAAATGCTTCCAGAATGGAATTGTTAGGTACATAACGAAATATCTATTGAGCTGATCAAATTCCGGGGATCTTGGAGATTGACTAAAGGTCTTTCAACAACTTAAGGGACATTTATTCAAGCAAATCTATGGAAATTTGGTAAAAACAGTCAGAGGACATGGGTCTTGTGCTAGACAACTGGTCTGATCTCCCTATGTCTTTGTCTTGTGAAAAAACATTCAGCTGACCTGGGGTCAAGTGGTAGTTGTCATAGCTGTTAGCTCACTGGGAAGGAAAATCTAGTCTAGTGATTTTGACAGCTGCAAAGTAACAGAAGATCTCAGGTATTTATGGCTCCAGTTTGTTAAAAATTTGTATCAAGAGGGTAGCAGCAGTCAAAAAAGATCTATTTTCTTACCTCCCAATTCCTGCAATGTAGGGAAGAACCAGGAAATGCAAATAGTGATGTGTGTGGGCTGCCTTTCCTGCACAGCAATGTGTGGTGGATTTGCTCGAGTGGTCTTTGGTAGCTGAATGATAGCTCATATCTCTCCTCATTTTCTTGGGCAAAAAATATATTTCAGGTAGATGCCACAGGAAGCGGGCATTGGTAGATTCTGTATCTAACTAAAGAAGACCCATAGCTACTGCTTGATCAAATAGAAGTTCTACCCAAGGTATTTAGGACAAATCTCAAAGACTCAGATATCCTACACTTGCCAAAGGGTTCAGTTTTAATTTATTATAACCTGGAGCAAATTATGTCCTAGAATTTGTTAGAAACAGTAGAACAATAAAGGCATCAGCTAAACATAAGTAGAGGCCAGACCATCAATAAGCTTAGTGGATTGATCTGGGAAAAAGTTTCACAGAGAAACTGACTAAATCTGGCCATCACTGGTAGGCAAGAAGACTATATGCATCTCTTTGTTTTTGGCTTCTGCAGAGTAACATCAGGGGCTTTATGTAACGGGGAAAAAGATACTTCACAAACTAATCCAGCTAAGTTACTAAACAAGATAACAAGCAAATAGAATAAGCTCCATAGAAGGAAAGATTAGTCTCCTGAGTTGCCACAATGTGTTTTGTAAAACATCTACTTTATAATGAAACGTGAAACATTCAAAGAAAAAAAGAAAGTGTCATCTACACACAGAGAAAAAAAGACAATATAAATAGCTTTTGAGGTAGGTAACATATTGCATATCTTTGACCAAGATATCAAAGCAGCTACTGGTATAAAAAGTTATACAAACACACACACATACATATGCGCGCACACACACACACACACACGTGTGTGTGTGTGTGTGTATAGTATATATAAAGGTAACCATATGTTAAAAAATAAATGTATGATGACAGTGCTCCATTAAATAGATGTTATCAATAAATAAAATATAAGGTAATACATGGAAATTCTGGAGGAAAAAAGTATAATGTCCTGATGGAAAATATCATTAAAGGGGTTCTATAAAAGTTTTGAGGAGGCAGAAGAAAGAATCAATAAAGGGAACAAAGAGGAAAAAAAAAGTGAAGAAAAAAGAGCAGATACTCCCTATCAAAATACTACTTGCTTTTTGTACAAAAATTGGCAGGCTTTCCTATAATTCATCTTGAGATGCAAGGAACCCAGAAGAGTCAACACACCTTTAATAAAAGAACAAAGTTGGATATAATTCTCCATTTCAAAATTTATGAAAAGGTAGACAATACTGCCATAAAGACAATACATTGTGGACATAAAGGTAGACAAATATATCAATACAATAATCAGTAAGAATACAATCTTTAATTTTATAATTAATTGATTTTCACCATGCTATCAAGACAATGAAATGGGTAGGAAATAGTCTTCAACAATTGATAGTAAAACAACAGGATATCTACAAAAGAATGAAGTTGTACATTCTAGCACAGTGGAAAAATAACTTATAGTCCTCAATATGAATGTCAAAAGTAAAAAAGAAAAGAAAAGAACAGAACTTTATGAGTTAGGGTTTGGCAACGGTTTCTTATAAAAGACATCAAATGAAAAAGTACCAAGAAACAAACAAATTATTTTTTTATTATAGATATTTGTGATTCAAAGAACACCATCAAGAAAGTAAAAACTGCAAGTGGGAGAACAACATGTGAAAATTTTCCTTACTCCTAAAATCTATAGAATTCTTTAGGATTTTTCTCCCCTTCTGGTCGCCCCATACCACAGTCAGGTTTCAAGAGTTAGTTTTATAGGTTGAATTTACCTGACACTTTGTTTTGATTTTCTGTATTTAACATATAAGTGAAATCATCCAGTATTTGTCTTTCTTCTTCTGGCTGATTTTGTTTAGTATTATACCTTCCAGCTCCATCCACATTACCAAGAATGACAAGAGTTTATCTTTTCTTTAATAGCTAAGTACTATTCTATTTTATAGAATCAATCTATTCATCTCCTTTTGGGCACTTAGGCTGTTTGTATATTGTGGTTATTGTGAACAGTGTAACTATAAACATAGGAATGCAAGTTTCCTTTTGGATTTGTGTCTTTATGTTCTTTGAGTAGATACCTAGAGTGGAATTGATGGGTCACATCACTCAACCATCTTTAGTCCTTTGAGAACCCTCCATACTGTTTTCCAGAGTGGTTGGATCAGTCTAGACGGCCACCACCAGTGTAGTGAGATTTGTTTTCTCTACAGCTTTGCCAGTATTTTTTCTAGTCTTTTAGATATTATGTTTATTCTAACTTTTTTAATGATTTGAAATATAGCATGTCTTAGTTAGCTTGGGGTTCCAAAACAAAACATCACAGGCTGGGCTTAAAAACAGAAATTTGTTTGTCACAGTTCTACAGACTAGAACAAGCCCAGTGATCGGGCTTTTGATGAGACCTTTCTCCCTCTTGCTGCTTAGTTTCTGTGTCCTCACATAGCCTTTCCATGGTGCCTACATGCATGTAAAAAGAGATCACCCTTTCTCTTTGTCTTCTTATAAACCTTGTCAGATTGGGACCTTATCCTATGACCTTATTAAATCTTAATCCCCTCTTAAAATCCTTTCTTCAAATATAGTCACATTGGGGGTTAAGATCCAACAGGTGCATTTGGCGGGGGGTGGGGTGGGGGGGTTATTCAGCTCACAGTAGATTCTAATTTAGGTCACCACCATATATAACCTCTAAAAAAAATTCTGCCTGGTAGCCAGATAAATTCCTGGAAAACAAATGTATTATCTCACAATAATAAATGTGATCATCTTACATTTTTATAACAGAAAATCAAACAAGACAAAGTTTGTTATTTTTAGATAAAATTGACCTTTCAGTGCAAAATGAATTGGCATTCAATGGTCTCTTATGTAAAGCACAGCTAATAAAAGGAAAACTGAAGTGATTAAGGAACACTTCAGAATTAAGACTTGGACCATAATTATCCACTAGACAAGACCAAAACTATGAATAATGAATATAAGAGAGTTTAGAGATAATGCTGGGGGAAAGTGTTGTCTTAATTAATAATATCAAGATAAAGAGTTTTTAATGGGAAAAGGATTTGGATTTATCATTAGCTGTATATATTTCCTTAATTTATTAAATAATAACATTCTTGACCACTATATATTTTGACATTGTGTCAAGAACTATATTTCTTGCAAGTTAGTTATTACTTTTGACTGAAGAAAACATTCCTATTGAAAATTGATTGTTGATTAATAATAATATCAGAGTTTCCATTTCCTTGTCATTTTCAAATAAACCTCTGATACTTTATACTTTATTATGTGTAAAGTGTGTGTGACATTGTGTGTTACATTATTGTCCTCACACATTCTCATACTTTAAATTTCCCAAAGTGAATTATCAATTCATCGATTCTCAGGATGTTTTACAAGGTAGGAATTGTCATTATTCAAAACTAAAGGTAGCTTGAGCTACAAGAACTCTCTCAAAGTTTTTTCATCTCAATTTTTTATGTTTTTCGGTGAGGAAACCTAAGAAAATAATTTCTGAATGGCAACTATGGAAAGCTTATTCCTGTCGTTGTCAGTGTAAGGTGAGCCTCTCCATTTGGGGATGTAATTAGGGATATTTTATCTAAAATCCATCAGGATTATTCAATGTGAGAATGAAGTTTTGGCTTCATATTTTTTGGTAAAAAATTTTTACAGTGCCTAAGAGTTACTTATGTTGTATTTTGCAGTTAGTTTTCTTCGGTTACTTATATTCCTCAAATGAGTGACTCTTTCCAATAGTTGTCTTTCACTTTCTAACTTATTTTATTTAGCATAACTAGCTCAAGTTCTATCCCTTTGCTACAAAAGTTACAACTTCATCTTTTGTAATAGCTGTGTAGTATTCCACTGAGTATGTAATTCAAAATTTATTTATCTGATCATCAGTAGATAGGCACAATTGATCCCATGTCTGGAATCACTTAAGAGGGGGGAATGGGAGGTGGCAGAGGAGGTAAATGGGAGAGTGTATTGGTGTGGGGATTTTGGTAGTGGTTGTGCAAAGCAGGTGCACATGTCAAGGTATACAGTTGTATTCTTGAAATTACATAGTTAAATAAACAAATGATAAATCAAAACAATTTGATTTAAAAATATTTAAAAGCTGTCATTTAGTTTAAGCAATTTAGATGCCATTGGGGCATTGATATTAAACAGCTCAAAGGAAAAACTAGATCTGAAGAGATGGAGGATCTCTTTTTTTTTAAGATTTATTTATTTATGCATACAAGCTGGGGCACAGGCCAGAGGCGTGGGGCGGCGAGAGGGTTCACCAGAGAGAGAGTGGGGAGCAGAACAGGCAGATCGACAGAAATGCACTGCTGAGGGGAGCAGTAGGGTAGGTAGAAGAGGTCTGCTGCACCATGTGGGAATCTCCCCAGCTGGGTGTCGAACTCGAGTCACCGCTGTGGCAGCTCCACAGTGCAACACTTAACTGCTGCGCCACCAGGGAGGCCCAGGATCTCTTTTCTAAAATAGTTTCTGGGCCTCCCTGGTGGTGCAGCGGGTTAGCACAGTGCTGTGGAGCTGTCGGCGCTGCAGCTCTAGTTCGATGCCCAGACAGGGAGAATCCCACATGGCGGGGCAGACCTCTCCTGCCTTGCCCGCTGCTCCCTCAGTAATGTGTTTTTGTCAATCTGCCTGTTCTGCTCCCCACTCTGTCTCTGGGGAATCCTCTCACTGCCTCACACCTCTGGCCTGCACCGCAGCTTGCAAAAATAAAATAAATCTTAAAAAAAAAAATAGTTTCAATCTGCTTTAATTAAAATAAAATGTTTAGACGAGATCATTATCTAATGACAATTCAACCTGAAACAGAAATGTATCTACATTAACAACTTGATTATTTGCATTTTCCAAAGCAGTCAGGTTATCTCCACCAAATCAAGTAGGAAAAAAGAGAAAAAGAGTACATATAATTAAGGGAAGTCTGTGTTTAATGCATACGGACAAACAAATATTTTTAGAGTCAACCATTTACATGTAATTGGTAGAAATGTACTTCATGCTATTTGCGAAAATAGAGATCTCTGCTATACCTTTATAACACTCTACAATGCTTGTTATTGCTATTATGAGAATAAACTGACATTTTTTAGTAAAAGCATTTATCTTCATATTAAAACATTTCTTTACAACTACTTACACAGAAGAGCAGCTACAGGCAAAATTTGAATTTTGAAGTTCATGTCAGAATTTTTATGGTCCATAGACAAAAATGAAAACATACTGTCTTTAGTTTCCTAACTGGAACATTCTCAGTGACACTAGTTTATGGTTTTGGAAACTAATCACCTCTGGCCTGGAACTAGGCCATAGAAAATATTAATTGTGATATAAATACTTTTTAAAAATTAGCAATTTAAAATAAGTCTCAGATAAATCTTTTTTTTTCCTCTGAAAATCTCCCACAGTATGCTTCATAACCAATTTGTTGCAATTATTCATTCAAAAGTTAGTTCAGGCATTAGTCTCTAAGTGCAATAATATACGGAATAGTACCAAAGTTTTTGCAATGACTAGAACTTTATTTTTAACAATAATTCATTGTCTTTTAAATATGATTCAGTGTTACTTTCTTAAGTAAAATATAGTAGCTATCTATCATTATGTAGTGTAAGCTTTAAATTACTGCTCAAATGGGGTATTTTCTGAGGAAGCTTAAATTTCAAAAGTGGAATTTAATTTGAAATTAAATTCAAATGTCACATAAAATTCAAAATATGCTAACACTCAGTATTTAGATTCACAAAAAAACTACTATAGACCAAAAAGGATATTATACTCATTCTCCAATTTTTTACTGCTGTATTAATGTGCAGTTTTATCACCTCTGTCCTGAGTTCATTAGTTTTTAGTTAAGTCTGTGCTAGCCACAGACAATCAACCGAGAACATTTAGTCTCTATCCTTAATATCTTCTGTTTAGATAGTAATCATCATGCATTCCAATTGACTACAGTGAGTGTTTGGTAGGTTGATCTTTTTTAGCATAGGAAATATTTAGCATGTAAATGTAAAGAACAAATAGTAAATTAATAAAATCTGTGTCTAGCAGTTCCCCCTAAACCAAAAAGAAACCATTTCAGATAATTTTTTCAAGCCTGAGATTTTTTTAATATTGCATTTTATTAACACATTTTTCATAGTGATAGGATTAGAGACTTAGAATGCTAGAATTTCCATATTGTTGGAGAAATAAAACTAAATTACTATAAATTTTTAGTTGACTTGAAAGTATTGCTTATCAGGACTTACTTTTCTGCGTGAGGCAATACCTTGTTAATTTAAATATCATTTTACTGTATGGTAACATATACAACAAAAATTACCCCATATTCAGTTTTGTTTAAAACGAATACATATAGGAGTAGATAATTGGAATTGTTAATGATACAGAAAATGTAGTAATTGAACTCAGTTGCTATGTGAATTTGGAAACAAGTATAAAATTTGCCTTACTGGCAGTTGTGCTAATATGGAAGCATCCCTTTAACTTTGTACTTTAGTCTCCAATATCTAATGAATGCTTCTATGCAATAAAATTCAGAATCTTTGTACTGTGGCCGGAAAACTCTTATGTTGTCTCCACTAGACACATCCTTGAGAAATATTTCCAACAAACTTGAAGCAACTAAAGTAAAATATTACCTATTAGTTTTACAAATAAATATAAGATAGCGTCAGTATTAAAGAAAATGTTCACCATAATTTTTCACTGACAACTGAGCTTAGTCCTCTGAGTGTGTATACAGATGCAGCATAGAGCCCTCTGGAAACTCCAAATTTAGTTTTCATTCAAAGTGATGTGAAATGCTATTCCATAGTAACACATGAAACACATTCGCCAAAATGCCTCTCAATCTGTTTGAACAGATGTTGAACTATTTCTAGTTTTATAATCACCAAAATATGTTGGGGGGCAGTTGAAATAATTTTATTATTATTACCCACAAAAAAAGGAGGAAAAATATAGCAGACACTGTAAAGATTTGGCATCCTATTACACTTAGATATTCATGGAACTTATAAAAGGTGCCAGTGTTGTGGTTAATACAAAGCAATAGATAGTCTAAACCAAGCATCACCATCTGGCTTTGAATTATATTTTTGTTGAGCATCTATGTATCTGTATTTTATTACACCTCATGCTAGACTATGCAATGTTTTCTTGGAAGCTTCACCTCACCATATTTTAAAATGTTTTTGAACTACCTCTACTTATCCTTGGAACAGAGGACTTTTCTCAGAATATCATCAAACACTTTTATATGCCAAACAGTATCTTTTGAGAAATATTCTTAAATGGCACTGTGATAATTAAAAAAAAAAATTCTAGAAGACAAAGTTAATGTTGGAAAATGCTTGTGCATAACAAGCAACATAGTTCAAAAACTCAAGTCACTCAGCATGTGCTAATAAGAAAAATCCTTCTGATGAACTATTTAATTGGGTTTAACAAGGCTGTTTATAGCTAATCCTAAATGCACTGATAGGAGACTGAAGGCCTATACTCAATGTTAGTTTTGCTCCCTTTAGATCTTGCTCATAATTACAGTGTGCTCTTTAATTATTCTCCTTCTCATTTTCAATTTATGATTGAGACCAACAGCATGCCGTGGAGAGAGAAAGTGCTGAGGAGTACAGGGATAAAACAGAAGACAGCAGTTCTTTTAGCCTCTTGGCCCTGGTGGCCTCAAACTGAATTGTTTTTGCTTTGTTCTCTTTTGAAGCTAGTTGTTTACTGTACAAGAAAGCCAATGTATACCATTCCGAATGTAGACCAGAGCAATATTTTCATGACATTTTAAGTATATTTTATTTTGCGAGACAGGTGGTAAAGAAGTTCATGGATTCTGGATCCATCATATATACTATTTCCAACTGGTTTTAATGACTTTGGGAAAGGTTATTAAGTTATCCCTGTTTCAGTTGCAACATTTTAAAGAATGATATAGCACACTGCACTAAAGTTGTTTTGTTAATAAACTCAATATGTGCAAATCATTTTGGACACTACTAGGCATATTATAACCAGTCAAAATTACAAGGGGCATTAGTGTTGTCGTTGACAAAAATACTTTCAGTGATAATGAAATCTTGCTGATTACAATTGGAGGTGCTTTCAGTTAACTTTAACACCTTCCTCCAAACAGATTGAGCAAACACATATTTAAGGAAATATTTTAACGGATAAACTGATGGAGCCTCCCTGGTGGCAAAGGGGTTAAGTCTCAACTCTCAAGCTATTGCCAGCCACTGCGGCGTGAGTTTGATCCCCAGCTAAGGGATCAGCAGACCTCTCCTGTATCGGCTGCTGCTCCCCTAAGCAGTGGATTTCAGTAGATCGGCCTGTTCTGCTCCCCAGTCTGTCTCTGATGAATCCTCTTACCCCCCACCCCACACCTCTGGCCTGCACCCCAGTTCATGTATCCATAAATGAATAAAAATAAATCTCAAAAAAAAGAATAAAACTAATGAATATATAAAGGGCATAAGCTGTTTGTTGCTTATGTCTATTTTTATTCATGAAACAGATAACGTATTTATTCAAATGACCACTTAAGTTTGTGGCATGCTTTAGAAACTGCCTTTACCACCTAAACTAAAAACATCTTTTTAAACTTCAACATCAATTAATTGTGACAAAGAAAAATGGAAAGACCCCAACAAAAGTATCAAAATGTAATTAGACTCTAAGAGCAGCACATATGCTTGACTTTTTAGTGGTATGAATAATGAAACAGGTAAGAGATTAATAGGACAGTATAAGGCAGTGAGGATAAAGCAGAATCCACTGAGCAGATGATGTTATTTTAATATCAATCAGGACAAACAGAAATAGCCAAGACATGATATGAAGACAGGCACCATGTCATTTGTTTATCATGTGGTATAAAGAAATAAAATAGTGGGCATTAGTTACTCCATGTAAAAAGTAGACCTATGTGATGCCCTAAAGCATGTCCTCATAGATTTTGCGAGTCCTGTCTGGTCCCATTTCAGTGTTTGGTCAGTTTGATGTGTAAACGATCCTCTTAAGGATATGACTCCTTCTAAGTTTTCATTTAAAAAATAGTCATTCTCTTTCCTCATGTCCTAATCCCCAGGTGGAAGTAATCTTTTCTTTATCCAAATTCTTCTAGCATTATATTTGGGAATGTCTCAATGGCTTTCATTATTATACTGTAGGGATTTCTGTAACACTATAACCAGAAAGCCACTGCTCCTCATGACCTTTGAGAGGAGTGAAGCATTGTGAGCTAAGTTAACTCAAATTTAATTGGCATGTGATCCTGAATATTACTGAGCCACCACTTTTTCATGCAAAGGTCCCAAGGTACTTTTGAAGTCCTCAGCCCCTAGTCAATGCGGTGCCAAAAAGCACAGCTGTCTATGGCAAACAAACAGTGGTGAGGTGAGGGTTTCCCTCCAATCATGTTATAGAGAGGGCAGCATGGCCGGTCATGTCTTAATAGTTCCCCAATGTATTACACAATTTAGGAAAAATTGTTGCTTTAGTTTTTGATGATGGTTACTGTATTCTCACAGACTCAGAAGTAATACTAATTGCTGATATTTAGTGAGAAGTTGCATCTTACCATGTGCTGAACACTGTTCTAAGCCCCTTCTGTGGATTTTTTTTTCTAAGTTCAGATCCCTGGAGATAGACATTATTATTTTTACTCCTGCTCCCTTTTTTAACTGAAGAAACTGAGTCTCAGAAGGGTAAAGCAGCTCACTGCAGGTCATACCTTTTTGAAGCGGCAGTGCCAGGATTTGAACCAAAGAAGGCTGACTCCTGAGCCAGCAGGAAGAAGTAAGGAGAAAAGGAGGGAGGGAAAGGGAGAAAAAGAGGGAAGGGGGAAAAGGAGAGAGGAAGGGAAGAGGGAAGCTGAACTGGGAGCAGATTGAAGGATCAGCTGTACTACAATACTCAGAATCTTTTTTCTCTATACTTGCAAAACTTAGGAAATTATGTCTACCTTTACAGTCAGCTTTTAATTTCATCTTGTATCATCTTAAATACTCAGAAACTATGAATGAAAAGATCATCGGTGATAGTCCATCTTTTGTCCAGAGTTCCAAAATTTTTGACTTATTTAGACTCACAAAAGGATTCCACTAAATCAAGGGTTGGCAAAAAAAAAAACTATATAAATGCCTAATAGTAAATATTTTGCAACTTGCAGTCCATAGAGTCTCTGTGTAAATTACTCAACTATGCAGTTGTGGCACAAAGGAGTCACAGATAATATGTGAGAGCGGCACTTGTTCAGCATGGAGGTTGATTATGTGTGAGATGCCAGAAGCACAAAATTTAAGGAGATACTCATTTTTAGGGTATCTAAGGTATGGGACTGGGAAACTGAGTGTCTCTTTAAAGTGTGTGCCTTTGTGGCCTTACTCTCCTTATCCCAGTCATTTTCCTGAGCACAGAAATGTGTATAGCAGTACTTTTGTAAGATTTTCTTTACAAAGAAAATTGGATCATAGTAGATTTGGCCTTCAAGTCATGGTTTGCAGATCTCTGTACTCTAGGCACATGATTTCTAATAGTCTCTGAGACTCTACTTACTACTCAAATACATGATCTATGTGTGAACACTTTTTTTTAAGGATTTATTTATTTATGCGTACAAGCTGGTGTACAGACCAGAGGCATGGGGCAGCGAGATGGTTCACCAGAGACAGAGTGGGGAGCAGAACAGGCAGATCAACTGAAACACACTGCTTAGGGGAGCAGCGGGCCCCGGCAGGAGAGGTATGCGGTGCCATGTGGGAATCTCCCGGGCCAGGCGTCAGACTCCCGTCCTGCTGCTCACAGCTCCGCAGCACAGTGCTTAACCGCTGTGCCACCAGGGAAGCTCTGTGTGAACACTCTTATTAGCCCTAGGTTCCATATAAAAGCATTCTGACATGTTAGGAAGTCAGTCAATACAAATCACAGAATGTGTCTGTAGTAAGGCATCACTCTTTATAAACTTTGAGCCTGATCACATCTTAATAATCCATAGAAACACAAGTAACTCTAAGGTGGAACTCTCTGTTGGAGAAATAACTCTGGCATGAGAAGAAGCTTCGTTGTTTGTATGTCACACAGAGCCTTGGGCCTACATCTTTTGTGGAGGTTATTAAAGCAGGAGGAGAAGACAGTTTAGCTTTTGGACTTCCAAAATAATTTAGAAAAAAGAAAAGAGAAACTGGATTTGAAAAAGAAGTGGGTTGGAGGAGAACATGGCAGTGACTTTGGGCAAAATAAAGAAAACAAAGAAGTTACAACCAGAACTCTGTGCAACCAGAATGTCATTTCTCTTGCACACTGACATACGGGTTCAAACTTACACCTCCACTGACACATTTCCACAAATATTCCAGGTTTATGAGCAGACTTATAAATAATTTGTTAAACATTTTTTCCCATTGTCATGAGAAAACAGAATGGATAAAATACCTGAAGCTATTTGGCAACCTGAAAGGCAATCACGCATTGCCTGTGCCATTCATAACCAGTTATTGAAGACAGTGTTAGTCCCGGTCATTGTAGGCAGAAAATAGTCATCTACAACATAGCTTCTCAGGCGATTCAACAACAAGGCAGAAAAAACAGACCTGAAGGAAATAGCGGTTGCTATGAATTATCAGATGTGAGGTACATGCTGTCACACAAGTGGAAACCTCTTGGAGATTTTCAGAAATAAGTACAGACCATCAGAAGCCATATTACCATGAACATTTGAAAGCAAGAACCAGGAACCGTGGGTTTCTTAATCATGATCAAAAGACTCAGTCAAAACTATGTGTATCTATTACGTCACAAACTTAAATACATAAAGTACATGAAATAAAGGGGTGATATCTCCTCTGAAGTCTCAAACAATAAAATGTATACAATGACAGATTATATTAGGTAATATTTTCAATGCACTACACTTATCCTCTATTTTCTACCCAGAAGTGGCATCCGTGTATACTTGAGACTTGTGTATTCTCTTAGTGACTTGATTTTTGAGGACACAGAGAAATGCTTGAAATATGAAGGCTGTGAAAAATTTGGAATCCTAAGGACTAGGTTCTGTATTACTTACACTACCGCAAAAGGAGGGTAAAAAATACGAAAGTTGTCAAAAAATGATCCTAAGTAAATCTTTGGAGTTTGAGAAACGTAAAATTGAGATCTCATTTGCTTTTGTAAACAATTTTTTTTCCAAGTTATACCATTAGACACTGAAATTGTATATTCTGAACATTACAGCTAATTTTTCGGGGAAATTCTTGGAAAAGGACATCTATTCTATAACTTGAATGTGTCATATAATACTAATTAGCTCAATAAGAGCATGCATATAATTAGTATTCTCAGGAACCCTATTGAATAATTCTCACAGCCATGATAAACTTTGAGTTACTGATTCTCTTGATTTTGAATCCTTGCAGAAGAGAAAAACAGTTTGACAATGCAATTTTGCAATTTAAGAATAGTGTAATAAATTTGAAAGTACATATATAATATATGAAAATATTGGTATGCATTGTGGGTATTTAATTCACCTACAATACCCTGATTTGGAGTCTGGATTTCTGTGAGTTCTGTCATCTAGAACCTTAACTAGTCCCAGTAGGAAACTGACCCATTGCTATTAACTGACCAATTGCTATTAACTGAATCCTAATGATAATCTCATAAAAGAAAATTTCAGGCAGAAAATAAGAGAAAGAAATAAAGGTGGATTTGGGTGTCTCCTAAAAATTTGTTTTCATTTCCTTTCTCTTTTTAGAGATGACTCCATCATCCTAAGAAAATATATCCCTTATCCTTCAATTGTATTTTTATTGTGTGCCATTTCAGCCTGGATTATGTTTCATGTAACTCTGCTGAGAAAGGCTCAAAATGATGCATCTGTGTACATGTTGTGCTTTCTTCATTTTTATTTACAAAGGTTAAAATATTACAAAGAGATGCAAGTGATCCTATGCAGAACAATATGACCACTTATTAAATCAAAGAGAAAATTTTGATTGTATAGTTAGAGGATTTGGGAAAGCTTATTACAAATTTATATACCTGCTCTTTCTGGGAGCTTAAAATATCTGTTCTCTTTTATAATTCTCCTTTTTTCCTTACTTCTCTACTCACTTAACCTGGTATGAATGTGTAGTATGTAGTGTTGGCAAACTCAAATTGGGTCATATCCCATAGGAACTCCAGTTCAGAACCTTTTTTTTTTCTTTTATATCATCTATGTTTTATGATGGGCCTAAGAGAATTGATAAATGTGCCCCTTCCTGGGATGGAAGCTTAGCACAATACAGAATATAGTCTTTGTATTTTTTTTTTTAACATCCTACGCATTAGAAATGGTTGCAGAAATAGGATACATACCATATTTATCTGAAAAATCTGACCCCTTAAAAATTTGGTAATACAGTTGAAATAGTCATGATATGTTGAGATATATGTGTGTGTATGTATGTATGTATGTATGTATGTATGTATGTATATACACACATGCATGTGTATGTGTGTATAAATTCTAGCTATGGCCTGGTTAAGTATCTTTACCCCAGGGCATTTACTCTAACACTACTTACCTGTCATTTTGTGTGGAAGTAGCTGGCTAGCTGTACAACATGAGTAATGAAGCCACATGCCATGATTGGGGTCCGTAGGGGTTCCAGACAGGCCTCCTAGGTCCAGAAAGACTTTTCAGCCTGCTGTAAAGGATGAAGGTAGATTATTTGCAGATCTATCACTGGCTCTGTGGCAGTCCTGATCTCAGGTCTCAACAGACTAGTCCCATTCCACTTTGCTTTACATTTAAATAGAAATTAAAGAAAGCTTTTTTTTTTTTTTTAGAAATCCTTGAGGATTCAGTACATCAAAATATTTGTGGAATTAAGAATTCAGTGAATCAAATTTTTTTATAGCAATCAAATGTGTATAGTGATAAATAAGGGCATAACCTTGAAAAAGAGAGTCTTAGAAATACTTAAGTATTTGACTTTATCTGAGCACAGAAATTGATGATTTTCAGTTTTTGTACTATGGAAAATTCAATTCTAATTGTACATGTGGTTGATTTATTTATTCAGTAAGTATTTATTGAACAGCTATTTTCTGAAAGCTAAGGACTCCACTATGAACAAAAATGATGATTTTCTTTTGTGCTTCAGGAAACTCTTGTTCTTGAGCAAATAAAATGCTAATGAAATAAGCAAGAAAATGTTTTATGAAAAGCAAGTTACCTGTGTTATGAGATTATCTAACAGAGTTTCACTTAAGTGCTTAGTAAGGCAGTACTTGGTAGAGAAATTGATTTTTGAGTTAATATAAAAAATTAGAAATTTAAAGGATGTCTTGACTATAGGGGAAAATTCCTTCTAGGCAGAGGGAATAGATGTAGTAAGAATGAATAGAGCTCAACCAGCAAAGTGAAAGAGAGCTAGATAGTAACAGAGAGTGGAGGTGTAGCTCAAGATGAGGACTGAGAAGGAGGTAAGGATGATCCCTGCAAATTCCTTTGGGCCATTTTATTCCTCTTTAACCTAAGCATCTTCCCTTTTATATAAAAAACAAAAATATGTGGAATTTGATCTTCATAGATGAGTGCAGATCAAGAGGTACTTGAGATGGGGATTGTCACTTTCAGTACTGTATTAGGAAGTGATCATTCTGGTCACAAAAATAATGATTCAATCTTGTGGAGGAGGGCAGTAGATTAATTTTGAGGCACAGAAAAAAGACAATTTGGGGAGACTAGAATGGGGCTAGGCAAGATCAAGGAAACAAGGTATTTCTGAATACTATTTAGGATATAAAATGGACAGAACTTGATGACAGATTATCAGTAGTTGTATCAAAGAGACATATTTCCAGGTTTCTGAGGTGCAAAAATTGTACATTCCGGCTATTCAATTGATTCTGGTTATTTCGGGATGGGACAATACTGGAATGTTGAGCTGTGTTAAGATAAAACTTAATTGCCTGATAAACCTGTAGGTTTCAATATTTTCTATATTAAACACTCTTTGAAATAAAGCAAGTTACAAGGTTGTAAACAAATAAATAAATTGACCCATAAGTAAAGACAAAATCTATTTCTATATTAATAAACAGGAATAAAGACTTTGTTTGAATTATTCTCTTGCATAATCCTTCAGTGACTTGAATCAATCACTTTCACTCTAGTTAAGCGCATTACACCTCAACCCTCAAGTAAAATCCTCTTGTCTTTTCCAAACTCACTCCAAACCACAATACAGGTGTTCACCTTACCACAAAACAAACAAGAAAACAAAGTGACTTGAAACAATAGCACAAAACCAAAGCCTCATCTTGGTGTCAGTAGAGTGCTTAGCAACTTCACGTACTGCTGACTCCAACTCCAAATTCTGTAAACTGCAGTCAAGCTCCCAGTTCCACAGTTAACTTTGCTCTTATTTTCTTGCTCTCAGATCTTCATATCTATTGTTTACTCTGTGAGGAGCACTTTCTTCCCCACACAACTATCGACACACTAGCAAAACTCACCCACAATTTTTCTTACAGGTGAGTTTCTCTTCACGAACTTGTGGAACACTTAATGATTTGTTCAAGTACCACACCATATCTCAGTTTATTTAGTTAGCAATTATTTTCGTCTTAAACCCTCCATTTAAGCTAAATGAGGTGCCAATTAAGGTTCTATCTCAAAATTGTATTATTTGTTCATGCTACATTCCTTTTTTCTAACCATGTTCAGTGGCGGGGCTTGCCCAGCTTAATATCCTATAAATCAGCTTTCTGCTGAAGCCTGTCACTTGATTCAAACTTTTCTGTGTGTCCTTCGTGCTTGTTTTTTCTATATGTTCTCTGGAAAAATTACTATTTAAGTGCTCCCCTAACTTCTCTATACCTCAGAAAGCATTTCTATACTTGGATTTGAAGGGTGCTATCTCTTCTTTGATTTTTTTCTGTGAATTATATAATATAGTGATTAATACTACTGTTCAGATAGTAGATTTCAGTATTGAATTACGTGTTTGTTATAGTTTCATCTGAATGTTTATTATATCTTCATGTAAATTACAGGCTTTTGAGGTCAGTAACTGTGATGTTAATAGGTATACGCAAGGAGAGTTTTCTCTTACAATATTATTTTTATTTTTTATTTATTTTTTAAGATTTGTTCATTTATGTATACAAGCTGGGGTACAGGCCAGAGGTGTGGGGTGGCGAGGGGGTTCACCAGAGGCAGAGAGGGGAGCAGAACAGGCAGATGGACAGAAATACACTGCTGAGGGGAGCAGCGGGCGAGGCAGGAGAGGTCTGCCCTGCCATGTGCGAATCTCCCGGCCGGGCATAGAACTCACGTCGCAGCTGCGGACAGCTCCACAGCGTCGCGCTTAACCACTGCACCACCAGGGAGGCCCTTACAATACTAGTTTTATGGTGTGATCAATTTCAAAAGCAGACGTTGTAAAAAGCCAAAGCAAGAGAAATCTTTGTGTCTTCCAGGAAATGGTAAACATTATTGTGAAATCATGCTTGTTATGAATACTGTGTGTATTGATATATGTTCACCAAATAATTATGTTTAGTAATGTGACGATTGTTTTAACTTCAATGGTGCAGAAGACTTACCCACCCAATGAGTAATTAATGTGTAACATTTACGACTTTAAGCTAGCATTTATTATAATAACTACTGTCGTTTTCTGTAGGGTTGCTGTGCAATTACCTTATTTAATATTATGCAGTAATATAGTTGTATACATATTGTGTGTGCAATGTGTGAGTGGCAGGCAGCCGTAGTCACTATGAAACCTGATATATATTTAATTGCAATATTGTCATTTAGTATAACTTCCACAAATTCAGGAATTCTATACTTTGTCACTGATTTCCTTATTGCTTAAAACAGATTCTGGGCTTCTGTAAGTGACAAGAAGTATTTGCTTAATGATTCCGCCAGCTATATGAAGAGCACCTGTCCCTGAATCCACCATTAATGTGACCCAGAATAAACATTCCCATTTCTTATCAATGTAGAATTAATGTGAAAATAATGCCCTACATTCAGTTTAAGTTTTTACAGCCTTTGGGAAATCATCAGAAGATGGACTTTCTATGCTTACATAAAATATTCTCAATATTTGGTGCTAACCCAGATGTCATTTCTAAATCTGCAGGAAACTCATAATGTATTTTTTTAAATACTTGAATATAAAGCTGTCTGTCTAATACAACACTTTCTTTTATAAGTTGAAGCAAATTTGAGGAAGAAAGGATGACTTGAGTTATAGGTCAAAGGAAGTAAGCTGTCTAAATTACAACATAATAAATATGTGTAGACTTCTGTGTTGTGCTATATCCTAGTTCAATTTAAGAAATGAACTGTAGATTCTGTGGCAATTTTCTATTCTTTTGATGAGTATCTAAGCTGTATAGATTTATTTTATGCTGCTATCTCCTGACCCTGGCAGAGCTTTTGATTGCAATCATTATACCATAGAATTACAGACTCAGTGAACATGTATTTCTAGCATATGACTTGAATGTTTTTATTTTCTTCTTGTGCTTATTAGTAGATCAAAATGCTGACAAGAGGAATATAGTCTGAGGACACTTTCATGAGCTAGAAGTATTTGATAACAACTGGGAAAAAGGAAAATAGATATAAAAATTTGGACAATAGATATAAAAATTTGGACAAAAATACCACACTATTTATTAGGCTT
This sequence comes from Scalopus aquaticus, assembly GCA_004024925.1. Lineage (NCBI taxonomy): Eukaryota > Metazoa > Chordata > Mammalia > Eulipotyphla > Talpidae > Scalopus > Scalopus aquaticus. Next base: position 68,213 of record PVIJ01005948.1, on the reverse strand, counting down.
TTTTTTCTCTTGAAATTGATACTTCAATAATATATTCCTACTATTCTTAATTTTCTTAGTTTTAAAAATCAATTCTATTTTTGTCAATGTAATGTTTATAATAATGCAGCTCTCTTTTTACTGAAGAAACATTGGTTTATATCATTATGTAAGTTTCTACTGTACAGCCTTATACATCAACATTTGTATATGCTATATTGATAGTGTATGACATATATAATTATATACTATGAATGATATATAGTATATACTATATTGATCACCACCAAGAGGCTAGCTTCCATCCACCAAACTGAGTCTTTTTATCCTTTTTACCGTTACTCCCCACCTCTTCCCTTCTGGTAACTACCAATTTGTTCAGCATATCTAAAAGTTTACATTTGTTTCAGTTGGTTTGCTTTGTTTCTTTTCAGTACAAATGTGAGTGAATTAATCTGGTATTTGTTTTTCTCTGACTGACATTTCAATTAGCATAATACCCTCAAGATCCATCCATGTTGTCACAAATGGCGAAATTTCATCCTTTTAGACTTGTACACACAAAAAAATACAAAATTATGCTTATAGATACTAAATAATTCTCCTATGTTATTATATACTCTTCATTTCATATATGAGGAATAAAATGAAAGGCTTAAAACTGAATGCTTTTTACTAATATGTAAACAGTTCATTCAAGAAAAGGAAAATCCCAGACCTCTCATTTGAACTGGGATCTAATGAGCCAGAGTATGTCAGAGCTGCACTATTGTGGACTTTTGTCTGAATACTAGTGCCTCCCTTCCCCAGCAAATGTAAAATTACATCCAAGAGATAACAGACAAATGTGATGACTTGTATGGATTCGTTCTGAAATAAAATCCCTACAAATAAGGAGGCTAAATAACAAGGAGCACATTTGGAAGGGTAAGCAGGAGACGAGTTTCTTGAGCTAGTGGCATGCAATGGGAGATTACCTTTCTCAGAGTGCTCAGGACTTCACCTGTGTTCAACAAAGACATGTCTAGCTTCATTCAATCCCTCAGAGGAAAAAAACAAGCATGTTAATAAATGGGAGAAAATACCGTCTTCGCCAAACCCAATGGGGTAAAAATGGGAGAGGATATTTGTCAACTACAGAAAAAAGGGAAAATAAAAAAATGCTTAACTTTTTATTAGCACTAAATATTTTAATAGTTTTTCCCCCTTGAAATTGACAAGAAGCTGGGTCTCCCTGGTGGCGCAGCGGTTGAGTGCTGCACTGTGGTGCTGTGGGCAGCGCACGATGCGAGTTCGATGCCCAGCCAGGGAGGATCCCACATGGTGCGGCAGACCTCTTCTGCCCTGCCCGCTGCTCCCCTCAGCTGTGTATTTCTGATCTGCCTGTTCTGCTTCCCACTCTGTCTCTGGTGAACCCTCTTGCCGCCCCACGCCTCTGGCCTGTACCCCAGCTTGTATGTAAAAATAAATATTTAAAAAAAAGAAAAGAAAAAGAAATTGACAAGAAGCAATAAGACACAGTGAGTGGCATGCCAAGTCAAATCAAACATTGTTTGAATTCCATTTAGATGCCACAAACATTGGCTTCTATGGCCTTTATTCATTTTTTTTAAAGATTTATTTATTTATACATACAAGCTGGGGTACAGGCCAGAGGCGTGGGGCGGCGAGCAGGTCCACCAGAGGCAGAGTGGGGAGCAGAACAGGCTCCCCACTGCTGAGGGGAGCAGCGGGCAAGGCAGGAGAGGTCTGCCGCACCATGTGGGATTCTCCTGGCCGGGCGTCAAACTGGCATCGCTGCTGCCCATAGCTCCACAGCACAGCGCTCAACCGCTGCGCCACCAGGGAGGCCCCTTCTATGGCCTTTATTAGGTTGTACTGTCTTGTATACTAAGTAAGAAAATGGCATTAGTTTTGGGTGTGGAATTGAGATACCTCCCTTTTGCTAATGTTTTCAATGTCAAATAGTGTGAGCATAGAAATATCTCAAGAAAAGTCAGCCATTTTATTGTGTAGTTATGTATACAGATAATTTAAGATTCTGTTCCTATTGTGTGGAGTCTCGAAAACTGAGCTACTGATTGGCCATGTTACAGGATTTTGAAAATGCCATCTAGTCCACGCTGTGAGAATTATAAATATATGTGTGTGCGTGTGTGTGTGTGTGTGTGTGTGTATAGTTAGAGATAACTAGAAATCTAGAGATAACTAGAAATATTTAGGAAAATAACCAATCTAATCGGTCTCCTCTAATTTTATAGAGGAAGCAAAGTCAATCAGCTGACCACCCCCCCAAAAAAAAATACCTTTGGGGGAATGCCTCTCATACAAAACTAAATGAATATTATTCTGACTTCCAGTGGAGGCTGGGATAGATCTCTGTGTTTAATAAGCACTGTTTTGATACCATATAAGAGAATCTTAAGATCCCTGATACATAAAAAATAATATTTCTTTCAAAAAAATTTATAAAATGTCTACAGCATTAAGTTCCAGAACAGAACAGTGAACTGGTAAAGACCCTAATCATCACAGAGCAATGATGTCCAGCCGACATGCAACTGATGTCTTTCTCTCTTGTCTTATATTTACTTACTCAAATGCACAGTGAAAACTTAATTTGTTTATCTAGTAAGTAGTAATTAAAAAGAGATGTAAAGACATCTAAAATTTATGATCCTTTGCCAGATAACACAAATTGGGGATAAACTAGAAAGTTAAATGATCATAGGCAGTTTATGGCAACTAGGAAAATCTGATTCATAAAACTGTTTCAGTAGGGGGCCTCCCCGGTGGCGCAGCGGCTAAGTGCTGCGCTGTGGAGCTGTCAGCAGCGGCAACACGAGTTTGACGCCTGGCCCGGGAGAATCCCACATGGCGCGGCAGACCTCTCCTGCCTTGCCCGCTGCTCCCCTCAGCAGTGTATTTCTGATCTGCCTGTTCTGCTACCCGCTCCGTCTCTGGTGAACCCTCTCGCCTCCCCACGCCTCTGGCCTGTACCCCAGCTTGTATGTATAAATAAAAAATAAATCTTAAAAAAAAAAAACTGTTTCAGTAGGACTTCAAGTGAACACAAACCTTGTTTAATATCCTTATTTCACTAATTTTTTGGTGTTGGGTTTATATAATCATTGAAACTCATAGAAATTTACTTACACAAGTATACTATATCATAAATCTTTTAGATGCCACCAAAATCTTCTATTTATCTTCATTGAAAAAGTGTAGATGTGGATTTTTAATGATGCGCACCTAAAACTTTTATAATGTTACAAAAGATGTTAATTCAATAAAAAATAATTGAAAATTCAAGAAAAACTTATCAAGTTGCAAACTTAAAGGTCTATAAGGTTGTAAAGAAAGCTTTTTTCCTTGAAGATATAAGGAAATATTCATTTTTATATATGTAGATGTTCATTATATTTTGTGTATCAAAGTTATCCCATTATAATCAAATAACATGAGTATCACATGTCTAAAATAAGTATAGCTATCATTTACTGAGAAAAAAATGAGGAAAATGAAATTTAGTGTACACAAATAAAGTTATGAAATTGGTAAATTGGAGTGTTATTAGGTTTTTGTTAAAAAATATGAATACCTCTACATTAAAAAATGAAACATTGCAATGACTCTAAGAATGTCACCAAACAACAGAACCTTTTTCTCTTCAAAATTTTGCAAACTACATATATACAAAATATCATAAGTGGAGGGTAAATTAAATTAATTTTTTTAAAGATTTTTTTTAATTTATACATACAAGCTGGGGTACAGGCCAGAGGCATGGGGCGGCGAGAGGGTTCACCAGAGCCAGAGCAGGGAGCAGAACAGGCAGATCAGAAATACACTGCCGAGGGGAGCAGCGGGCGAGGCAGGAGAGGTCTGCAGCGCCATGCGGGATTCTGCCCTGCGGGGCGTCAAACTTGCGTTACCGCTGCCGACAGCTCCACAGCACAGCGCTTAACCGTTCCGCCACCAGGGAGGCCCCTTTTTTGTTGGATGTTTTAGCATAGTTTATTTTCTGTGAAACCTGGGTGTGAATATCAAAAAAGTTTCTGAAGCTTAATGTGTCCAGGCTCCAGTTCCTATCTAGGAAGTGAGCCTTCCCCTTTGAGTTTATTTAGCTTCTCACTGTGTTCAACAAAATGAATTAATTCTTGAAATAAATCTGTCCACTACTCAGCTTTCACACAGATACAGGATTATTATCCCTATTTATTTAAAGATTAAATTACTTGCTAAGGCTTTACAAATGGTGGAGAAAAGGCAATGATATTTATGTGCAAAGTGCTTTCCTCCCAAGGACTCTGTGAGGACAACAGTATTACTTACATTTTAGTAATATTTGTAGACGCTGAGGCATACAAGTTGTGGTGCCTTCATTTGACCACAGGTCTTTCTGACCATCACTACATGTGCTCAATTCTTTCTAGGGACCAATTCTGTGCCCCCCACACAGAAATCTCCAACTCTTTGCTAAACAGCACAGTCATAAAAAAAAAAAAAAAAAAGATCTGATACAAATCTTCAAATCTTGGCATTTATCAATTTTAATAATATAGGATTTACTTTTTCATTTTAATAATTGAAACAGATGCTCAGTTAAATGTGTCAAATGTGAACTCAACAGCTTAATATCTCTTTGAGGCTTTTTCTAAAATTCTTGTCACGACTGAAACTGAGCAACCTTACAAAATGCTGACATTAAAAAAAGGAGCCAATTTTCAAAGAGAGCCGTTTAAATATTCTCAGCATTTTTCTATCAGTTGAAGTGTGGATGTTATTTTCAATCCATAGTGTTTTGTTAGAAAGAAATATGCAGTACTTATACTAAGTATAAGGGCAAATGGGAACAATGTCAGGAGTTTTTTTTGTAATTCTAAATAACATGAAATCTGTATTACTTTTTTCTTTTATTAACATAGAAACAGTTACTTCTGATTTAATCTTTTCCTTTTAAACACTTTGGTTCATGTGATTGGAGAAATTATGCATTTAACTTGCTTGATACTGTTTATAGCATAAATGGTCAATAAATATTTGTTTCTGTTATTTCATCATTCCCTTTTGAAGCATATTTTAGCTCTGCTGAAAGCCAACTCCCTTAGTGTTTTTTGATTGATATTATTATAATAGTACATTAATAGTAGTAACATAATAAGCAAATGGAAGAGAATATAACTAGGGAAAATGAAGCTTGAATTAAACCAAAGATATATAACCAATATTGTAGGCCATTATAAACTGGAATCACTTTCATTCATGAATCAGGACTACTGGATACTAAAATATAATTAATTTCCTCAAATTTGGTTCATTAATCCACAAACTGACAAGGATATTTTTGGAATGACATTGTCTTAAAGGAGATCCATAATGCTCCTTTGAAGAAAAGAAGGAAGGAAAGAAAAAAGAGAGGGCAGTTAGGAGGGAGGGAAAGAAAGAAAGAAATTCCTGCACTGCCAACTGTATCTTTGGAGACAACTCCTGCTTTTTTAGCTGAATTTTGTCTGCAATACTTTTGTTAATATTTTTGTAGTCTCCTAAGGGAGAGCTGGATAAGTAGCAATATTGGTGCCCCCTTTATATCTTAATTTAATCAGAACTCTTATGAAGATATATAAAATATTGAAATTTATGATATGGAATAATGTGTATGATGTATATTAGAGTTTTGATTAATCAAAAAGGTTACATATTAAAAGGACTGATCCTCATCTCAGAAGCTAATGGGAAACAATCATACCTATTGAAAGCTGAGTTGGTAACTGCTATTTTACTTGGAAGGGTTTAGTTAGGGTTGGTTTATCTACAACCTTAGTATCCTTTTATGATTTTATTTGGTAAAAGAAAAATTACCTGTTCTTAACCTAGATCAATTTCCAAAATTTGAGAAAATTTGAAATATATCCAAAGATCAGTAACTAGGCTATGTAAACTTAAACTGATTAAAACAAATCTGTTTAGTATATATTTATAAATATGAAATGGCTTCAAATATGAAATAATCACCTTATAGATATATCTATATATGTTAAAAATGATGTTGCTTAAATATTTTCCAAAAAAATATGGGGATAATATGTTTGTTTCAAATATGAACTGATAGCCAAAAAACTTAGACCGCTTTTTACTTTTTTGCCTCTTGTTATCGACAGCATTATTCTCTGTTCCATGAATCTGCCTGCGTTCAAATGGCACAAGCCTCATGGCCTATTGCTGTCACTTCCCTCCTCCCTACTTATTTTGCATAATTTCAAATACCAATTCACTCTGTCCTTGAAGAAATTCTTCTACTTGTCTTGCTTACAAAAAGTCATTATGGAGTACTTTGGAATAATACCAAATTTTCGGATATAATGAGAGAGAACAGGTGCACAGAGAATGAGAAGAATTCATTATGCACATTATTGGATTTTTTTTAAATAGGTTGAGTCTAATTTGTTAGATCCATCAAAATAAAGCCTGCTATCATATTAAAGAGCTTATCTCAACATATTTAAAAAGCTGGAAAAAAGTCTGGAAGAGTCAAGCTGCAAGCTAGAACACTTAATGCGTGCACTAGACACATAGGTGAAAAGATGGCCTTCTAAATGAGGGAACACTCGCCCAGAAAATAGCAATAAGGTGCAGCAATGTTTGAAGATGAGGAAGTGACTGAAGTCACCTGATGAGCATTAATGGTTAAAAAAATAATAGAAGAAAGACAATAAATAGTTTCCTCAAAGGATAGAAAAGTGGCTTGTTAAGGAAATGTGTGAAGATAAGCAACTGGTCTTAAATGCCAGTTTAGGGTATTAACAGTGAATTTATTAGTAGCAATTTTAAAGTTTATGTGTATATCAACCTACCTAGCAATTCTAATGCATGATTTAGGAAGAACAGTGAATGGAGATCAATTTAAGGATATTCTGCAGACAAAGTAGAAGGTAAAGAGAGTTAAGAGTAAAAGACACATTGTAAATGTTAAGCCATGGAGGTAGCAAATTAAGATGAAAAGGGAGCTTAAAGATGGAAAGAAAGTCAACAGATTGGCCATTATTGACAGCATTTTAGAATTAATTGGTGACTTTTTATTTGAAGTTTATGAGCTTACTATTATTCTTTGCTATTTTTGCAAATACATTTTTAAATTATATTACTTGTCAATAATTTATTTTGGGCATTGATATTTTCCTAGTACTACCTGAAAAATTGTGAAATTCATATTTCATATAAATTATATAATGGCATATATATTTCTATATAATGTGGAAATTTAATGTAGTTTGACAGTCTTTAGCAGTCATCTAAAAAGTTATCTAACTGCCTTTTAAATATTCATATTATGCAATGGATGTTTGTAAAATATTTAACTAAGGAAAAGAAGAAAAGGTAAAATTTCAAGAACGGGGAAGTTTTTTTTTTTTCCTTTTTTTAAAAAAAAAATTACAATTTACTTGATAAGGGATATTTGAATAAAATATACCGGGTATTGTCAGGTGGAAGGAGGGTGTTAAAATATTATAAGTACTAAAAATATTCAAGACATCTGTTAATACTGTCCTTCAACTTTCAACGTTCCCTCCCTCCCTCCCTTTTTCCTTCTTTCCTTCCAAAATTGACTATCCTTATATTTTTCAGATATGATAATGTGTAGGCAAATAAAGCAAGATAGGAAAATTAAAAATAACAAGTGGGGCTGCTATTTTCAAATGATGGTCTCAGAAGAATTTCTAATGAGACCATATCTGAGCAGGAACCAGGACCCTGTGTATTAAAGATGGAACATAAAGAACTGTCTTCAGGTTCCTAGAATGACCCTTTAAATCTCTAAAAGTAATAATTGTAAAAGAAGTTTCCCCATTTCTGTAAATATACAATTTGATGGTATCTTTTTGTAATTTTAGAAAGTACTATAACTTAATACTAAATGAGAGACATGCAGTTATTTTATTTGATTCTAAAATTTTGATCTAATGGAAGAAAGAAAAATAAATGTATTTAAATACATGTTTGATTATAAGATTAGACAGTACAGCTTGCTAAAGCATTTGTTTTTCGAGGTGTATATTATTTATTCCTCACAATAGAAATCATAGTGTGTGTGTTTGTGTTTGTGTGTGTGTACACGCGCACACACCTGCATGCCCAAGTGTGTATCTACTCTGGTTTATCTTTATAGTGCTTAGAACTTTTCTTTGCAAATTGTAAAAGCCATCCTTAATTTTTAACACCTAATGAAAGTGTCTAAAAAGTGATACCCATTAGAGAAAGAATGATAATCTGATGATGGTGCTGGCAGGTGGTGGCATAATGAATTCTCCTACGGAAGAGTACATCCTTAACTATCATTTGTCCTTCGAGTTCCATTATACTAGCAGAAATGAGAGTAATCCTCTCTGGAAAAAGGGAACAACTTCTAAGTAAGTCTTAATTCCCAGAAATGGCATCTGTATTTGAGATTGCTAAATAAATCAAAAATAAGAGTAAATGAATAAGCTTTAAAAATATATCAAAGATTTTTCCAAATAATAATGTTCTGCATACAATCAAATGATTTTTCCCTTTTAAATTAAATTAAGTTTGGGCCTCCCTGGTGGCGCAGCGGTTAAGCGCTGAGCTGTGTTGCTGTCTGCAGTGGCAATGGGAGTTCCATGCCTGACAGGGGAGATTCCCACATGGCGCGGCAGACCTCTCCTGCCTCGCCCGCTGCTCCCTTCAGCAATGTATTTCCGTCGCTCTCCCTGTTCTCCTCCCCACTCTGTCTCTGGTGAACCCTCTTGCGGCCCCACACCTCTGGCCTGTACCCCAGCCTGTATGCATAAATAAATAAATCTTTAAAAATATTAAATTAAGTTTGTGGCCAAAATGCCCAAGTTAATATTGTTTTGTACCAGAATAAAAATGAGAAACAAATAAAAAGACTGGGATGTTGTACAATGAAATACTACAGAACAGCTATCTATGCCTAAGTAAAAATAACTATGTATGGGGTTTCTACTAGCGAAATAGTAGGATTGTTCATTTGTGAAAAAGTAAGCATTTAGCTGATGTTTACTAGGTGTAAAACATCCTGATAGTTACTACATATACATTAAAATATGGCCCTTATCTTCATAAAGTTTACACATTTATAAATGCAAAGATAGGAAGATAATTTTAAAAGATATGTGAACAATTTCCATCTATAACTCTATATATAATATCATAAACCTACATTACATCAATAAAAATACTACAATTTAATACATATATATATATAATAAACACATTTTGTTTATAATTAAAAAAAATGATAGTGCTATCTAAATGTTGAATCACTAGGAAAGATTGTTTTTCTGAGTCTGGCCTGGCGGAGGGGTGAGGCCAGTAGATTTCTGGAAGTTATATATAAGATGTTTAATACAAGCTGGAAATGATAGAGCTGTAGCCTAATATAGTGGCAAAGAAGTAGAAGGAGGTACATGAATTTAAGGAATAATTTTGAGGACCTGTTCATGAAGTTAATAGAGTTTCAGGATAAACTAGGGATCAAAGATGAATTCTAAGTTTTAGGTTTGAACACCTAGTTAATGGGTTATATCTTTGTTTAATATATAACAATAAAAAGAAACAGATATTTGGGAAGTGAGGACCACATTAATTATAGTTGTTTTTTTTAAATTTATTGTATTTATTTATGCATTCAAGAACTGGGTTTAGGCCAGAGGTGTGGAGGGTGAGAAGATTCACAGGACAGAGTGGGGAACAAAAGAAATACACTGCTGAGGGGAGCAGTGAGACAGGAGCTGTCTCCTGCACCATGTGGGTCAGCTTCCTGGCCAGGGATTGAACTCATGCTGTAGTGGCTGTCATTAGTTTCATCACGCTGAGACTTTAACCCCTGCGCCACCTGGAGGCCTATTTTATTATAGTTTTGAAATATGTTCATGTAGCGTCAATGAGAAAAAGTAATTTGAGGCTATGGAGGTCCTTGGATCTATAGAGAACCCTGGAGGTATATGCGCTGGAGACTAGAAGGCCTTTTATGGACATGTGACTGGATTTAGCCAGTTTGCTCCCAGTGCCACCTGTGTAATCTCTCAAAGGCAAAATGCTCTTTCTAAGGACCTACCAAGACAAAGCAACAAACAAGCTTCTTAAGCGTAATAATGAAAGTTTGTTAATTAGTGAGAGGAAAAGTTGGCTATTCTTAAACAGTTAATCCCTTCGGAGCTAATCCTTTAGAATCTAACTGTGAGTTGTACTGTGAAAGATGTTTTCAAAGGGTCTGCTGGTAGAAAACCTTTTTAAAAATATTGAAATCTGAGACTGTGGTGATTTGACTAGCAAAACTTTTAACTTAAGACCTGTCACTTTTGTGTTGCTACTCTAACAAGTTCAGAGTTCAGTAGATTACTCAGAATGTGCTTTTGTGAAAATAATTACCCTTTAAAGTCAAGATAACACAAATAGTTTAAAAGGGTTTAAGTCTTTTTTTTTTTTTTACTTGCACTGTTAGTTCACATTTGTGTCAAGCTTTAACTTGCATGGACTGTTCATAAAACAACTGAATTTTATGAATACACAGATAAGTACAGCTCATGTGTGTTCCTGCAATAACTGTACAACAAAAACTCAGCCACTCTAGGCTCCTGCTGGTTATTTCAAAGATTGAATGTCCACTTCAAATACCGTTACAATTTTATCCATTAAGTTATATTCTCTTATCTCAAAGCTCTCTCCTAGGGAGCCTTTCTTGTCTATGAAGGCAGGAGGAAAGATCGTATAACTTTCACAGCACCAATATCCTTCATCTTTCTGAATCATCTATTTCAACAGAATAAGAATTTATACGGTAGGACCTGATTTCACAAAATATAATCTCACAACACTGTCAAGTATACCTTTAAAAGTAAAGGAACTCTTCAACTTACAACTAAATAATAGAACATAATAATATGAATACCATCTTTCTTCTTCAGTACAATTTTTATCAGTCAAACAATGGTTAGGATGAAGGTATGAAACCCTTTGAGCATTTATAGCCAGATTTCACTGTTAACATAGTGAAGAAAATGTAGAAAGACTTAAAAATAAAATATTATTCCTATTAATTATTCTATAAATCAGTAATCCATGCAAAATATCATCAATATTATGTGTTCTCTATAGATTATGTTTTCCATTTCAACTGTGGGATTGTACATTTCCTAAATTAGCAGTTTCAGATTTTAAACTTTGCTATACCCTTTAAAAATTCATTCCTCCATAATTAATAAATACTCCACACAAACATAATTGCTGAGCATGTTACAAATAATATTGCTTTAACTTGCTTGGCTAATAATATGCATACTAACTGGGGATATTTGAGGAAACATCCTTTAAACAAGAAAAAATAAGATTAGTTGCTTTTTATTTCTGATTTGCAAAATTGTCTTTGATTATAAGTTTCTTAATTTTTTTTTCTATGTTTTATTTGTGGCATTAGCATGATATAGAAACTTAACCAGCATTAGAGATAGTAATGAGGACTTTTTTCCAGTTAATAAATACAACACCCAAAATTTGATAAATAATGTGACACATAGTATTAAAGATTAAAGGAAAAAGGATATTTCACATTATGTACCATATTCTGTGTTCTTTATTAAAACAAAAAGGATCAATTTAATTTAGAATTATATTCTTCAGTTAAAAAGCCTAGCTCTTTACACTTGTGAATGGGGTATATTCTCACACATGTATAATATTTTTGCTTACAATAAATTATTTAAGAAAGATTGTTTTGGGGACATGTTTGTGATATTCTGACATACTACTGTTATTGAGTTTTGCTTTATTGCACTTAACAGATAATGCATTTTTGCAAACTGGAGATTGATAGCAACCTTGAGTTGATCAAGTCTGTAGATACCATTTTTCCAATGGCTAGTGTTCACTGTGTGTCTCTGAGTTTGCAATATTTTGATTTATAAGAAGTATATATTTGGTCTTCACATTCGTTGACTCACAATTACCCAAATCTTTGTGCTGTCCTAAGTTTTAAAATTTATAAAGTTCTTTTGCCATGTGAGTGTAGTAACGTTGGAAGCACCTAAGGTTGGGGACTATTTAACAGAAAATCCAACCTTGTGATCAGAACATTTAATTCCATATCCTGACCTCCAGGGAGAGGAGAGGGCCTGGAGGAAGAATCAATTGCCAATTGTTGCTTTCTTTCTTTCCTGTTTTTTTTTTTTTTTTTTTTTTTGTTAAATCTAATACTCATTGCTTTTCACTGAAGTAACATTGCATCATAGTATCATTTTGGTTACCTTCTGGTAATTGCTAATTGATCTCATAGTCCAAATTTTATTTTTGTTTTATTTAGTTCAAATTTGTTTGCTTTCTCTACATACCACGTGTGAGTGACTAGTCTTTATCTGGCTTTTTTTTCATTTAACGTAATTCCTAGTAGCTCTATCCATGTTGTCACAAATGACAAGATTTCACATTTTTATAGCTGAGTAGTATTCCGTTATGTGTATGTACCACATAGTCTTAATCCACTGCTCTGTCATGGGCCACTTTGAATGTATTTTTAAGTGTGTGTTAATTCTAAGAATCGCCACAGTCATCCCAACCTAATTAATCAGCAGCCATCAACAACTAGGCAAGTCACTCTACCAGTAAAAAGATTATGACTTACTAAAGGTTCATATGACAAGCACTTTTAGCTATAAATTACTCTTAATTAAGGTGTAACATTGTTTTTCAGACATAATGCTAATATGCATTTAGTAAACTGCAGTATAAACATAACTTTTTTATGTACTGAAGAATAAAAAAATATTCAGGTGATTCACTTTATTGGGCTATGATTTTTTTGTGTTCTGGAATGAAAGTCACAGTGTCTCTTAAGTGCTGTGTGTGCAGTCTTTGATTTACCAAATAATTTCAAGTAGTTAATTTGTACTATTAGAAAACTATATTAAGTCTAGAGATTAAGATAATATTTATCTCAATTGAAATATTTCCAAATAATAGGTAAAATATATGAATGATGGCCCTTCAGATGTCCAGTTGTATTGAGTATCATTTGGCAAAAGAATATTCTTGTGTGCTTCTTCATCCCCAATATGCTCCCCAAAGTCTGCTCATTTCAATTCTGAAAGTTGCAATGTTGAGTTTTTAAAAAAATGACCTACTTGGCAGCTGTTGCTGTTACTCTGTCAAATAACTCACCCATTGTCTAAATCTCAGTTGGGGATATGTGGGAGGTCCCATAGTTTCTTCCCAGCTGTTACTTAGTCTGGGATAATGTTTTTGGTTTCATACAACTCCCAGCATGCAGTCTGCTCCTGACAGCCTCAATAAAATTCCATTTAAGCAAAATGAATTAAAAGTTGCTGTAAACAAAGTTTAGAAAGAAACAATTAAAAACTCTTTCTGAACTTGCTTATGACTTGGAAAGTTTCATCTTGAGGAAATCTGACACCTTGCAGGATAAAATAACACAGGCAGCTTTGCTGTAGGCTGATCCTACCTTTTGATTTTCTGAGCAAACTCTTAAAAAGAGTAAGAAGAGCTTCTGCAGAAATATCTGGAGCTTAAGAGCTGGCAGCATCTGTTCAGTATGATAACAGTAGCAGTCTTCTTGGCGGCAGTCTAAACCCTAAAACCCCCAAATGTACCTTGAACCTAGAATTGGAGAAAAAGATTGCATTAAACCATCATTTTTCAAATTTTCCAAAGGGAATCATAACTGAGATCGTGCTCTAGCTTTGTTCCGCTCGCCCTCTCTCCCTCTCTCCCTCTCTCCCTCTCTCCCTCTCTCTCTCCCTCCCTCTCTCCCTCTGTTTTTCTCTCTCTCTCCTCCCTCCCTCCTTCCCTCCCTCCCTCTGTCATTCTTTATCACACACACACAAGTACACACATGTACACATAGTGGTCATGAAAATAAGATAGTATTGAATAATCGAATGTGAAGTGAAAAGAGAAGAGTATGTTTTTTTTGGTTTTTTTTTTTAAGATTTATTTATTTATACATACAAGCTGGGGTACAGGCCAGAGGTGTGGGGCGGCAAGAGGGTTCACCAGAGACAGAGTGGGGAGCAGAACAGGCAGATCAGAAATACACTGCTGAGGGGAGCAGCGAGCGAGGCAGGAGAGGTCTGCCACACCATGTGTGATTCTCCCTGGCTGGGCTTTGAACTAGCATCGCTGCTGCTGACAGCTCCACAGCACAGCGCTTAACTGGTTCGCCACCAGGGAGGCTCGAGAAGAGTATGTTTTTTGTTTTTTTTTTAATATATATTTTTATTTTATTTATGCCTTTTACATTTTGCATTCCCCTTGGGTAGCCCACCACCAATTCACCCGTGATCCATCTCCATGGTCCCTTGTGTTCTTTTCTATTCCATTTTGTGCCCTTTCCCTTCCCTCCCTCCGGTTCCCTCCTCCCCCCCTCCCCCCCCCACTGATTGTCTCTCTCCCACCCTGCCTCCCTATAGTCCTGTTATAAGTGAAACCATTCGATATTTTTCTCTTTCTTTCTGGCTTATTTCACTGAGTATGATCCCCTCTAATTCCATTCATGTCGCTGCAAATTGCATGTGTTTATCTTCTTTCCATGCTGAATAGTATTCCATTGTGTATATGTACACATCTTCTGGATCCAATCATCTATTTTTGGACATCTGGGTTGCTTCCATACCTTTGCTATTGTGAACAGTGCTGCAATGAACATACGGGTGCATGTATCCTTTCGGATTAGTGTTTTTGTATCCTTTGGGTAAATTCCCAAAAGTGGGATTGCTGGGTCGTATGGAAGCTCCATGTTTAGCAGTCTGAGGAATCACC